>CM030360.1:331402896-331413054 GCA_017893485.1 Hemerocallis citrina | reverse complement strand
CCCTAACCCTAACCCTAACCCTAACCCTAACCCTAACCCTAACCCTAACCCTAACCCTAACCCTAACCCTAACCCTAACCCTAACCCTAACCCTAACCCTAACCCTAACCCTAACCCTAACCCTAACCCTAACCCTAACCCTAACCCTAACCCTAACCCTAACCCTAACCCTAACCCTAACCCTAACCCTAACCCTAACCCTAACCCTAACCCTAACCCTAACCCTAACCCTAACCCTAACCCTAACCCTAACCCTAACCCTAACCCTAACCCTAACCCTAACCCTAACCCTAACCCTAACCCTAACCCTAACCCTAACCCTAACCCTAACCCTAACCCTAACCCTAACCCTAACCCTAACCCTAACCCTAACCCTAACCCTAACCCTAACCCTAACCCTAACCCTAACCCTAACCCTAACCCTAACCCTAACCCTAACCCTAACCCTAACCCTAACCCTAACCCTAACCCTAACCCTAACCCTAACCCTAACCCTAACCCTAACCCTAACCCTAACCCTAACCCTAACCCTAACCCTAACCCTAACCCTAACCCTAACCCTAACCCTAACCCTAACCCTAACCCTAACCCTAACCCTAACCCTAACCCTAACCCTAACCCTAACCCTAACCCTAACCCTAACCCTAACCCTAACCCTAACCCTAACCCTAACCCTAACCCTAACCCTAACCCTAACCCTAACCCTAACCCTAACCCTAACCCTAACCCTAACCCTAACCCTAACCCTAACCCTAACCCTAACCCTAACCCTAACCCTAACCCTAACCCTAACCCTAACCCTAACCCTAACCCTAACCCTAACCCTAACCCTAACCCTAACCCTAACCCTAACCCTAACCCTAACCCTAACCCTAACCCTAACCCTAACCCTAACCCTAACCCTAACCCTAACCCTAACCCTAACCCTAACCCTAACCCTAACCCTAACCCTAACCCTAACCCTAACCCTAACCCTAACCCTAACCCTAACCCTAACCCTAACCCTAACCCTAACCCTAACCCTAACCCTAACCCTAACCCTAACCCTAACCCTAACCCTAACCCTAACCCTAACCCTAACCCTAACCCTAACCCTAACCCTAACCCTAACCCTAACCCTAACCCTAACCCTAACCCTAACCCTAACCCTAACCCTAACCCTAACCCTAACCCTAACCCTAACCCTAACCCTAACCCTAACCCTAACCCTAACCCTAACCCTAACCCTAACCCTAACCCTAACCCTAACCCTAACCCTAACCCTAACCCTAACCCTAACCCTAACCCTAACCCTAACCCTAACCCTAACCCTAACCCTAACCCTAACCCTAACCCTAACCCTAACCCTAACCCTAACCCTAACCCTAACCCTAACCCTAACCCTAACCCTAACCCTAACCCTAACCCTAACCCTAACCCTAACCCTAACCCTAACCCTAACCCTAACCCTAACCCTAACCCTAACCCTAACCCTAACCCTAACCCTAACCCTAACCCTAACCCTAACCCTAACCCTAACCCTAACCCTAACCCTAACCCTAACCCTAACCCTAACCCTAACCCTAACCCTAACCCTAACCCTAACCCTAACCCTAACCCTAACCCTAACCCTAACCCTAACCCTAACCCTAACCCTAACCCTAACCCTAACCCTAACCCTAACCCTAACCCTAACCCTAACCCTAACCCTAACCCTAACCCTAACCCTAACCCTAACCCTAACCCTAACCCTAACCCTAACCCTAACCCTAACCCTAACCCTAACCCTAACCCTAACCCTAACCCTAACCCTAACCCTAACCCTAACCCTAACCCTAACCCTAACCCTAACCCTAACCCTAACCCTAACCCTAACCCTAACCCTAACCCTAACCCTAACCCTAACCCTAACCCTAACCCTAACCCTAACCCTAACCCTAACCCTAACCCTAACCCTAACCCTAACCCTAACCCTAACCCTAACCCTAACCCTAACCCTAACCCTAACCCTAACCCTAACCCTAACCCTAACCCTAACCCTAACCCTAACCCTAACCCTAACCCTAACCCTAACCCTAACCCTAACCCTAACCCTAACCCTAACCCTAACCCTAACCCTAACCCTAACCCTAACCCTAACCCTAACCCTAACCCTAACCCTAACCCTAACCCTAACCCTAACCCTAACCCTAACCCTAACCCTAACCCTAACCCTAACCCTAACCCTAACCCTAACCCTAACCCTAACCCTAACCCTAACCCTAACCCTAACCCTAACCCTAACCCTAACCCTAACCCTAACCCTAACCCTAACCCTAACCCTAACCCTAACCCTAACCCTAACCCTAACCCTAACCCTAACCCTAACCCTAACCCTAACCCTAACCCTAACCCTAACCCTAACCCTAACCCTAACCCTAACCCTAACCCTAACCCTAACCCTAACCCTAACCCTAACCCTAACCCTAACCCTAACCCTAACCCTAACCCTAACCCTAACCCTAACCCTAACCCTAACCCTAACCCTAACCCTAACCCTAACCCTAACCCTAACCCTAACCCTAACCCTAACCCTAACCCTAACCCTAACCCTAACCCTAACCCTAACCCTAACCCTAACCCTAACCCTAACCCTAACCCTAACCCTAACCCTAACCCTAACCCTAACCCTAACCCTAACCCTAACCCTAACCCTAACCCTAACCCTAACCCTAACCCTAACCCTAACCCTAACCCTAACCCTAACCCTAACCCTAACCCTAACCCTAACCCTAACCCTAACCCTAACCCTAACCCTAACCCTAACCCTAACCCTAACCCTAACCCTAACCCTAACCCTAACCCTAACCCTAACCCTAACCCTAACCCTAACCCTAACCCTAACCCTAACCCTAACCCTAACCCTAACCCTAACCCTAACCCTAACCCTAACCCTAACCCTAACCCTAACCCTAACCCTAACCCTAACCCTAACCCTAACCCTAACCCTAACCCTAACCCTAACCCTAACCCTAACCCTAACCCTAACCCTAACCCTAACCCTAACCCTAACCCTAACCCTAACCCTAACCCTAACCCTAACCCTAACCCTAACCCTAACCCTAACCCTAACCCTAACCCTAACCCTAACCCTAACCCTAACCCTAACCCTAACCCTAACCCTAACCCTAACCCTAACCCTAACCCTAACCCTAACCCTAACCCTAACCCTAACCCTAACCCTAACCCTAACCCTAACCCTAACCCTAACCCTAACCCTAACCCTAACCCTAACCCTAACCCTAACCCTAACCCTAACCCTAACCCTAACCCTAACCCTAACCCTAACCCTAACCCTAACCCTAACCCTAACCCTAACCCTAACCCTAACCCTAACCCTAACCCTAACCCTAACCCTAACCCTAACCCTAACCCTAACCCTAACCCTAACCCTAACCCTAACCCTAACCCTAACCCTAACCCTAACCCTAACCCTAACCCTAACCCTAACCCTAACCCTAACCCTAACCCTAACCCTAACCCTAACCCTAACCCTAACCCTAACCCTAACCCTAACCCTAACCCTAACCCTAACCCTAACCCTAACCCTAACCCTAACCCTAACCCTAACCCTAACCCTAACCCTAACCCTAACCCTAACCCTAACCCTAACCCTAACCCTAACCCTAACCCTAACCCTAACCCTAACCCTAACCCTAACCCTAACCCTAACCCTAACCCTAACCCTAACCCTAACCCTAACCCTAACCCTAACCCTAACCCTAACCCTAACCCTAACCCTAACCCTAACCCTAACCCTAACCCTAACCCTAACCCTAACCCTAACCCTAACCCTAACCCTAACCCTAACCCTAACCCTAACCCTAACCCTAACCCTAACCCTAACCCTAACCCTAACCCTAACCCTAACCCTAACCCTAACCCTAACCCTAACCCTAACCCTAACCCTAACCCTAACCCTAACCCTAACCCTAACCCTAACCCTAACCCTAACCCTAACCCTAACCCTAACCCTAACCCTAACCCTAACCCTAACCCTAACCCTAACCCTAACCCTAACCCTAACCCTAACCCTAACCCTAACCCTAACCCTAACCCTAACCCTAACCCTAACCCTAACCCTAACCCTAACCCTAACCCTAACCCTAACCCTAACCCTAACCCTAACCCTAACCCTAACCCTAACCCTAACCCTAACCCTAACCCTAACCCTAACCCTAACCCTAACCCTAACCCTAACCCTAACCCTAACCCTAACCCTAACCCTAACCCTAACCCTAACCCTAACCCTAACCCTAACCCTAACCCTAACCCTAACCCTAACCCTAACCCTAACCCTAACCCTAACCCTAACCCTAACCCTAACCCTAACCCTAACCCTAACCCTAACCCTAACCCTAACCCTAACCCTAACCCTAACCCTAACCCTAACCCTAACCCTAACCCTAACCCTAACCCTAACCCTAACCCTAACCCTAACCCTAACCCTAACCCTAACCCTAACCCTAACCCTAACCCTAACCCTAACCCTAACCCTAACCCTAACCCTAACCCTAACCCTAACCCTAACCCTAACCCTAACCCTAACCCTAACCCTAACCCTAACCCTAACCCTAACCCTAACCCTAACCCTAACCCTAACCCTAACCCTAACCCTAACCCTAACCCTAACCCTAACCCTAACCCTAACCCTAACCCTAACCCTAACCCTAACCCTAACCCTAACCCTAACCCTAACCCTAACCCTAACCCTAACCCTAACCCTAACCCTAACCCTAACCCTAACCCTAACCCTAACCCTAACCCTAACCCTAACCCTAACCCTAACCCTAACCCTAACCCTAACCCTAACCCTAACCCTAACCCTAACCCTAACCCTAACCCTAACCCTAACCCTAACCCTAACCCTAACCCTAACCCTAACCCTAACCCTAACCCTAACCCTAACCCTAACCCTAACCCTAACCCTAACCCTAACCCTAACCCTAACCCTAACCCTAACCCTAACCCTAACCCTAACCCTAACCCTAACCCTAACCCTAACCCTAACCCTAACCCTAACCCTAACCCTAACCCTAACCCTAACCCTAACCCTAACCCTAACCCTAACCCTAACCCTAACCCTAACCCTAACCCTAACCCTAACCCTAACCCTAACCCTAACCCTAACCCTAACCCTAACCCTAACCCTAACCCTAACCCTAACCCTAACCCTAACCCTAACCCTAACCCTAACCCTAACCCTAACCCTAACCCTAACCCTAACCCTAACCCTAACCCTAACCCTAACCCTAACCCTAACCCTAACCCTAACCCTAACCCTAACCCTAACCCTAACCCTAACCCTAACCCTAACCCTAACCCTAACCCTAACCCTAACCCTAACCCTAACCCTAACCCTAACCCTAACCCTAACCCTAACCCTAACCCTAACCCTAACCCTAACCCTAACCCTAACCCTAACCCTAACCCTAACCCTAACCCTAACCCTAACCCTAACCCTAACCCTAACCCTAACCCTAACCCTAACCCTAACCCTAACCCTAACCCTAACCCTAACCCTAACCCTAACCCTAACCCTAACCCTAACCCTAACCCTAACCCTAACCCTAACCCTAACCCTAACCCTAACCCTAACCCTAACCCTAACCCTAACCCTAACCCTAACCCTAACCCTAACCCTAACCCTAACCCTAACCCTAACCCTAACCCTAACCCTAACCCTAACCCTAACCCTAACCCTAACCCTAACCCTAACCCTAACCCTAACCCTAACCCTAACCCTAACCCTAACCCTAACCCTAACCCTAACCCTAACCCTAACCCTAACCCTAACCCTAACCCTAACCCTAACCCTAACCCTAACCCTAACCCTAACCCTAACCCTAACCCTAACCCTAACCCTAACCCTAACCCTAACCCTAACCCTAACCCTAACCCTAACCCTAACCCTAACCCTAACCCTAACCCTAACCCTAACCCTAACCCTAACCCTAACCCTAACCCTAACCCTAACCCTAACCCTAACCCTAACCCTAACCCTAACCCTAACCCTAACCCTAACCCTAACCCTAACCCTAACCCTAACCCTAACCCTAACCCTAACCCTAACCCTAACCCTAACCCTAACCCTAACCCTAACCCTAACCCTAACCCTAACCCTAACCCTAACCCTAACCCTAACCCTAACCCTAACCCTAACCCTAACCCTAACCCTAACCCTAACCCTAACCCTAACCCTAACCCTAACCCTAACCCTAACCCTAACCCTAACCCTAACCCTAACCCTAACCCTAACCCTAACCCTAACCCTAACCCTAACCCTAACCCTAACCCTAACCCTAACCCTAACCCTAACCCTAACCCTAACCCTAACCCTAACCCTAACCCTAACCCTAACCCTAACCCTAACCCTAACCCTAACCCTAACCCTAACCCTAACCCTAACCCTAACCCTAACCCTAACCCTAACCCTAACCCTAACCCTAACCCTAACCCTAACCCTAACCCTAACCCTAACCCTAACCCTAACCCTAACCCTAACCCTAACCCTAACCCTAACCCTAACCCTAACCCTAACCCTAACCCTAACCCTAACCCTAACCCTAACCCTAACCCTAACCCTAACCCTAACCCTAACCCTAACCCTAACCCTAACCCTAACCCTAACCCTAACCCTAACCCTAACCCTAACCCTAACCCTAACCCTAACCCTAACCCTAACCCTAACCCTAACCCTAACCCTAACCCTAACCCTAACCCTAACCCTAACCCTAACCCTAACCCTAACCCTAACCCTAACCCTAACCCTAACCCTAACCCTAACCCTAACCCTAACCCTAACCCTAACCCTAACCCTAACCCTAACCCTAACCCTAACCCTAACCCTAACCCTAACCCTAACCCTAACCCTAACCCTAACCCTAACCCTAACCCTAACCCTAACCCTAACCCTAACCCTAACCCTAACCCTAACCCTAACCCTAACCCTAACCCTAACCCTAACCCTAACCCTAACCCTAACCCTAACCCTAACCCTAACCCTAACCCTAACCCTAACCCTAACCCTAACCCTAACCCTAACCCTAACCCTAACCCTAACCCTAACCCTAACCCTAACCCTAACCCTAACCCTAACCCTAACCCTAACCCTAACCCTAACCCTAACCCTAACCCTAACCCTAACCCTAACCCTAACCCTAACCCTAACCCTAACCCTAACCCTAACCCTAACCCTAACCCTAACCCTAACCCTAACCCTAACCCTAACCCTAACCCTAACCCTAACCCTAACCCTAACCCTAACCCTAACCCTAACCCTAACCCTAACCCTAACCCTAACCCTAACCCTAACCCTAACCCTAACCCTAACCCTAACCCTAACCCTAACCCTAACCCTAACCCTAACCCTAACCCTAACCCTAACCCTAACCCTAACCCTAACCCTAACCCTAACCCTAACCCTAACCCTAACCCTAACCCTAACCCTAACCCTAACCCTAACCCTAACCCTAACCCTAACCCTAACCCTAACCCTAACCCTAACCCTAACCCTAACCCTAACCCTAACCCTAACCCTAACCCTAACCCTAACCCTAACCCTAACCCTAACCCTAACCCTAACCCTAACCCTAACCCTAACCCTAACCCTAACCCTAACCCTAACCCTAACCCTAACCCTAACCCTAACCCTAACCCTAACCCTAACCCTAACCCTAACCCTAACCCTAACCCTAACCCTAACCCTAACCCTAACCCTAACCCTAACCCTAACCCTAACCCTAACCCTAACCCTAACCCTAACCCTAACCCTAACCCTAACCCTAACCCTAACCCTAACCCTAACCCTAACCCTAACCCTAACCCTAACCCTAACCCTAACCCTAACCCTAACCCTAACCCTAACCCTAACCCTAACCCTAACCCTAACCCTAACCCTAACCCTAACCCTAACCCTAACCCTAACCCTAACCCTAACCCTAACCCTAACCCTAACCCTAACCCTAACCCTAACCCTAACCCTAACCCTAACCCTAACCCTAACCCTAACCCTAACCCTAACCCTAACCCTAACCCTAACCCTAACCCTAACCCTAACCCTAACCCTAACCCTAACCCTAACCCTAACCCTAACCCTAACCCTAACCCTAACCCTAACCCTAACCCTAACCCTAACCCTAACCCTAACCCTAACCCTAACCCTAACCCTAACCCTAACCCTAACCCTAACCCTAACCCTAACCCTAACCCTAACCCTAACCCTAACCCTAACCCTAACCCTAACCCTAACCCTAACCCTAACCCTAACCCTAACCCTAACCCTAACCCTAACCCTAACCCTAACCCTAACCCTAACCCTAACCCTAACCCTAACCCTAACCCTAACCCTAACCCTAACCCTAACCCTAACCCTAACCCTAACCCTAACCCTAACCCTAACCCTAACCCTAACCCTAACCCTAACCCTAACCCTAACCCTAACCCTAACCCTAACCCTAACCCTAACCCTAACCCTAACCCTAACCCTAACCCTAACCCTAACCCTAACCCTAACCCTAACCCTAACCCTAACCCTAACCCTAACCCTAACCCTAACCCTAACCCTAACCCTAACCCTAACCCTAACCCTAACCCTAACCCTAACCCTAACCCTAACCCTAACCCTAACCCTAACCCTAACCCTAACCCTAACCCTAACCCTAACCCTAACCCTAACCCTAACCCTAACCCTAACCCTAACCCTAACCCTAACCCTAACCCTAACCCTAACCCTAACCCTAACCCTAACCCTAACCCTAACCCTAACCCTAACCCTAACCCTAACCCTAACCCTAACCCTAACCCTAACCCTAACCCTAACCCTAACCCTAACCCTAACCCTAACCCTAACCCTAACCCTAACCCTAACCCTAACCCTAACCCTAACCCTAACCCTAACCCTAACCCTAACCCTAACCCTAACCCTAACCCTAACCCTAACCCTAACCCTAACCCTAACCCTAACCCTAACCCTAACCCTAACCCTAACCCTAACCCTAACCCTAACCCTAACCCTAACCCTAACCCTAACCCTAACCCTAACCCTAACCCTAACCCTAACCCTAACCCTAACCCTAACCCTAACCCTAACCCTAACCCTAACCCTAACCCTAACCCTAACCCTAACCCTAACCCTAACCCTAACCCTAACCCTAACCCTAACCCTAACCCTAACCCTAACCCTAACCCTAACCCTAACCCTAACCCTAACCCTAACCCTAACCCTAACCCTAACCCTAACCCTAACCCTAACCCTAACCCTAACCCTAACCCTAACCCTAACCCTAACCCTAACCCTAACCCTAACCCTAACCCTAACCCTAACCCTAACCCTAACCCTAACCCTAACCCTAACCCTAACCCTAACCCTAACCCTAACCCTAACCCTAACCCTAACCCTAACCCTAACCCTAACCCTAACCCTAACCCTAACCCTAACCCTAACCCTAACCCTAACCCTAACCCTAACCCTAACCCTAACCCTAACCCTAACCCTAACCCTAACCCTAACCCTAACCCTAACCCTAACCCTAACCCTAACCCTAACCCTAACCCTAACCCTAACCCTAACCCTAACCCTAACCCTAACCCTAACCCTAACCCTAACCCTAACCCTAACCCTAACCCTAACCCTAACCCTAACCCTAACCCTAACCCTAACCCTAACCCTAACCCTAACCCTAACCCTAACCCTAACCCTAACCCTAACCCTAACCCTAACCCTAACCCTAACCCTAACCCTAACCCTAACCCTAACCCTAACCCTAACCCTAACCCTAACCCTAACCCTAACCCTAACCCTAACCCTAACCCTAACCCTAACCCTAACCCTAACCCTAACCCTAACCCTAACCCTAACCCTAACCCTAACCCTAACCCTAACCCTAACCCTAACCCTAACCCTAACCCTAACCCTAACCCTAACCCTAACCCTAACCCTAACCCTAACCCTAACCCTAACCCTAACCCTAACCCTAACCCTAACCCTAACCCTAACCCTAACCCTAACCCTAACCCTAACCCTAACCCTAACCCTAACCCTAACCCTAACCCTAACCCTAACCCTAACCCTAACCCTAACCCTAACCCTAACCCTAACCCTAACCCTAACCCTAACCCTAACCCTAACCCTAACCCTAA
>CM030360.1:331157896-331400396 GCA_017893485.1 Hemerocallis citrina | reverse complement strand
ACCCTAACCCTAACCCTAACCCTAACCCTAACCCTAACCCTAACCCTAACCCCAACCCTAACCCTAACCCTAACCCTAACCCTAACCCTAACCCTAACCCTAACCCTAACCCCAACCCTAGCCCCAACCCTAACCCCTAACCCTAGCCCCAACCCTAGCCCCAACCCTAGCCCCAACCCTAACCCTAACCCCTAACCCCAACCCTAGCCCCAACCCTAGCCCCAACCCTAACCCCAACCCTAACCCCAACCCTAGCCCCAACCCCTAACCCCAACCCTAACCCTAACCCTAACCCCACCCCAACCCCAGCCCCAACCCCAGCCCCTAACCCTAACCCTAACCCTAATCAATAATCATATAATGAAGAATCAAGAGTAATGTAATGAAGAGTCATGTAATCAAGAATCATGTAATCAAGAATCATGCTTAGTGGAAATCTCGAGTTTATCTGTTTTATTAACTTATCTAATACACGCAATCCTGTGTCTCATACCATAAGTTCAGGTGCATATCAATCCTGTGACATTTAGACTTAAGTAGTGAATTCTATAGGATTATGTACTCGGATCTTTCAGTGATAGTATCAAGACATGTAATCAAGAATTGTGTAATTGTGTAATCAAGAATTGTGTAATCAAGAATCAAGAATCAAGAATCACTATTCTGGATAACACGGGCCCCCTTCCGAGTATACTCCTCTATATTGTCCACTACTTAGCCGTACCCTTATAATCCTGGCTTGTTATTCTTTAATAATTAATTATTGACTTCCAGTTGGTAAGACCGGTGGAACGGTAAAATCAAGACAGTTAATTAAGAATCAAGAAAAGTATCAAGAGCGGTAATCATGGGTATGAGATGTGAAACAGGTATATGTATCGAGGATAGTCATCATGGAATTATCAAGTTGTATAAATTGCATTATATGAGAAAATCTATCAACCTATTATATCTATGCAAGTTATTATTAAAAGAACAACAATATATATAGTTTAGTTCATTAAAAATGAAAAATAACAGGTTTATATGCAAAAACGTCGAGATAAATTTCTAGACATCAGCACATATATGCATTCAAATTCACTTTTCTGTTGCTACAGAAAACAAGATCCGATTCCGTCAGAGATTTCAGAAGGTAGAATCTCTTTCGGTTCTAACGCATATTCACACGATACATTTTAGAGACAATAGCTACACATACAAATTCATTCTTTACTGGTTTCGATGTTTCGTGCACATTCTGAAATTTCAGGAGTCACGGTACTAAAACATCAATAACTTACAATCTACACATCAGATTGAGAAACCGTAAGATGTTCTGGATTCTAGACTCGATGGGCTACGATTTTCATATATGAAGTTCTTATATCCAGTATCGGAAATATGGTCTAATTCTCAATACAAGAGACAGAACAGGTGGTTTCGTGCAGGTTCTGAAATTTATAATATGACAGTACTAAAATTGTGATATCTCATAATATGTAAATTAGATTTTGAAACCATAAGATGTTTTGGATTCTACACTCGATGGAATACGATTTTCATGTATAAAGTTCTTCGATCCAGTATCGGGAACATGGTCTAATTTTCAGTACAAGAGACAGGGGAGTGGTTTCGTGCAGGTTCTGGAATTTACAATATGACAGTACTAAAATTATAATATCTCACAATCTATAAATCGGATTGTGAAACCGTAAGATGTTCTGGATTCTATACTCGATGGACTACGATTTTCATGTGTAAAGTTCTTCGATCCAGTGTCGGGAACGTGGTCTAATTCTCAGTACAAGAGACAGGTCAATGGTTTCATGCAGGTTCTGGAATTTACAATATGACAGTACTAAAATCGTGATATCTCACAATCTATAAATCAGATTGTGAAACCGTAAGCTGTTCTGGATTCTAAACTCAGGCAGACTACGTTTTTCATGTATAAAGTTCTTCGATCCAGTAACGGGAACATGGTCTAATTTTCAGTACAAGAGAGAGGACAGTAAGTTTCGTACACAATTTCGGTTCTGAAAATTACAACATGACAGTACTAAAATTGTGATATCTCACAATCTATAAATCAGATTGTGAAACCATAAGATTTTCTGGATTCTACACTTGATGGGCTACAATTTTCATTTACAGAGTTCTCTATTTCGATGAAGAAAACTAG
This sequence comes from Hemerocallis citrina, assembly GCA_017893485.1. Classification (NCBI taxonomy): domain Eukaryota; kingdom Viridiplantae; phylum Streptophyta; class Magnoliopsida; order Asparagales; family Asphodelaceae; genus Hemerocallis; species Hemerocallis citrina. The sequence goes on along the minus strand of CM030360.1, from coordinate 331,398,232 downwards.
GTCAAATTATTAGTGCCAGGACAAGAAATTTAGAAATAGCGAAGTTAAATATTCGATATTCGATAACACAATTCGAAGTGTGTTAACGGTTCACTCTTGAGTCGATATAGCATGGAACAAGTGACTTGAACAGAATTTGACAATAAAACATGACGATAACAAGACTACTTGCCACGAGTCCAAGAAAATGCTTGTACGGGAACAAAAAGAGTGTACAAGATACTTGCCTTATAACGTTACGATTACGATCGTGGTGTTAACCACGGAAAGAAGAAGCGACGTCGGCAATGGATGGTGGCACAACAGCAAGTGACAGCAACAAGTAAGCATGACGATGGTAGTAATAACAGCAACAAGGAGATGACGGCGATGAGCGACAACAACAATGAGGAGATGACACGACATGTGGAGACAGAGTGAGTTCAGGTTGTTCTTCGGGGTTCACGGGACCGTAGAAGCGGAGTCATCGACTCGAAGGAGGAGGATAAAGTGGAGCTCAGAGGAGAGTGGTGGTGCGGCGACTGCAGTGCGGCGAAGGTGGCGATGGGGAGCTCGGGTGCTGGTTTGGGTTCTAGGGTATGAAGAAGGCAGAGAAAGAAAGAGAGGTGGAGATGTGGGGGGAGGTGTTATGTGTATGTATATATATATATATATGGGAGGTGATGTATATATATATATATATATATATATATATATATATATATATATATATATATATGGTAAAAGGGATATGAGCAACTTGCTCATTTAGTAAATGAGCAAGTGATGAGATGGCATGCATGTGATACATTGAGTATCTAACCACTTTTAGAATTTCCCAATCACATGCATGCCACCTCATCACTTGCTCATTTACTAAATGAGCAAGTTGCTCATATCCCTTTTACCCATATATATATATAATATGTATAGAGAGGGGTGGAGAAGTAGAGATTATAGGGAGGGAGAAAAAGAAGTCTAGGGCGGAAGAAAATAAAGTGTAAGAGATGAGAGTTAGGTTGGCTGTTGGATTAAGATTAGGGAGTTAGATTGGGATTAGGAATTAGGATTAATCAGGGTTTAAATTTAAACTCCAATTGAAAAATCGCAAAAATTTAGAATTGGAAAAATATTTGAGTTCTAATAAGAATGAAACAATGCCCGATAAAGGTGTCCAAAGAAGAGAAAAGAAATAAAAATTGATATGAAAATTGAAGTACAAAAATTCACGTAATAAAATACTTACAACTGAAACAGGGGGTAACAGGAACATCCAAAGGAAAAATAGGACATCATCGTTTTGGTTTGTTCATTAGACAAAGTAACAAATTAGAAAGGTATACACATTCATCAATCAAAAAAGAATGTTAATTTCAGAATCAACATTAAATAATTAGTTCTTGTCTTTTACGTACAAAAAATGGAAAAGAAATGCTAAAATCTCTATTATGAACAATAGCGGTGGTCGGGGAAATAGATCGATAGGCAAAAAAAAATTCGCCATGTTAGATCCACAGCTAACTCAGGCACATGAAGCAAGGGCAAATAGACATGATAATTGATGTGGGAAAATGTAACACCTCGAATTTTTAAAATACTTAAAATACCCGTTCTTATATCTTTGGAGTTGTGAGAATTATTTTAGGTGTATACTAATTTATTTTATTTTTAAATATTGATATTAATGTTGATATTTGTGTTGAATCGATATTATTGATATATTGGAGTTATGAGTTGAGATTTTATGTGAAAAATATTGTTTATTTTTATTTTATAATTTTGGGGGATTCTTATGAGATATTTTAATGTATTTTGTATTTTTAGTATTATTAAAGTGTAGAGTTTGGGGTTTATTTGTAATATTTTGATGATTGGGGGTTTATATGTTAATACTCCCTTGAAAATCTTTATATTTATATTTATTAGTTTCCACCCCCCCCCCCCCCCCCCCCCCCTCCTCCACCTTTCTTTTTCTTCTCTCCTCGCTTTTGTTTTCGCCGACCAAAACCCAACCCCATTTTCGTCGATTTCCAAGGCCAAAATCTGGAGTTTTTCTTCACAACATTTCAATTAAATTTAGGGGTATGCTTATTGAAGGGTTCTCTTCCACGTGGTAGCGTCAATTTGGAGAAACAACTACTGATAGGTAAAACCTATTTTATATGATTGTATAGAATTATATGAATTTAATTTCTATGGAATAGAAATATTGTAGTAAGGAGATTATGTGGTGTGGTATATTATAGAGATAAGAAATTAGCAAATTATTGGAGATTTTGCAAGTTGTTTATAAATTAAGGTTTTGGGTTTACAAAAGGGAAGTTAATATGTAAGAATTATCTTTTTCATGGTAGTAGAAATTGTAGTTGAACCATTAGAATAGTATGGGGTGATTTCTAGTAATTTTTATGGAGATAAATCCCGTAGGAATTTGAATATTGCGTGCATCGCACGTGTGCATGCCAGACGTTCAATAAAACACTTGAGTGACATTAGGATTAGTGTTATTATTTCCTGTGACTGGTTTGGATGTTTTGAGCCCTAATTGCTTTGAAATTTGATAATAAGAGATGTTAGAGACTTCAGATGCGGGATGGAGAAGTGCTTCGAGTCTTCGCGGGATATTAAGTGAGTATGATTATACTAGTGTTGTGACAGAATTTTATGCAGTTTTGAAGTGATTTTGTGGGATTAAGCTAAACGGAGATTTAATTGAAAATACGGAAATTTTTATATGTTAAAATCTTGTTATATGGTGAATTGGTGTGTATATGGTGAATTAGTGTGGTTTTGAATATTCAGTGTTATGATGATGTAATGAGTATATGTGAGATAATATGAAATAATTGGGGTTGATATACGTATAATATACATCATGTAAACAATCTATATATATATATATATATATATATATATATATATATATATATATATATATATATATATATATATATATATATATATATATATGGTGTTATGATGTATTGGTCTATTTGGTGTATGTTTGTGACATATATGGGTGATAATGAGTTGAGGTATCATAATAGATGAAATTAATGAGTGAATATGTGTATTATATAGTGACGTTTTTAAGTGAAACTAATGGGCGGTCATGTGATTTTAATCATCTACTTGGTTTGGCATGTCCCCAAGATAATTATAATGTGAGTAAATAAATACTTTGGTGTGTTTATGATACAGAATAATATGAGGTAATAATCTTATAAATGAATTAACCAGATGTATGTGAACATGTGAGATAACGTGATAATAAATCGCATTATTAAAGTTAAAGATGTGGTAAATTATTGAAGAAAATGATGAAATGTTGTGTGGTGGTGGAATGAAATGAAAGATAGAATGAAAATGATAATAATAAATAAATTTTGTTGACCAGTACCTACAGAAATCCTCGGGGTTTGGGCTAGACCTCCTAATACCCAATATATATGATGTTATGATGTATTGGCCTATTTGGTATATGTTTGTAACATATATGGGTGATAATGATTTGAGGTATCATAATAGATGAAATTAATGAGTGAATATGTGTATTATATAGTGATGTTATTAAGTGAAACTAATGGGCGGCCATGTGATTTTAATCATCTACTTGGTTTGGCATGTTCCCAAGATAATTATAATATGAGTAAATAAATACTTTGGTGTGTTTATGATACAGAATAATATGAGGTAATAATCTTATAAATTAAATAACCAGATGCATGTGAACATGTAAGATAACATGATAATAAATTGCACTGTTAAGTTAAAGATGTGGTAAATTATTGAAGCAAATGATGAAATGTTGTGTGGTGGTGGAATGAGATGAAAAGATGAAATGAAAATGAACAAATAAATTTTGTTGACCAGTACCTACAGAAATCCTGGGAGTTTGGACTAGACCTCATAATACCCAAGGATCGGCTTGGGGTGCGTGGTTATTACCCAGACTATGTTTGGGTTGCGTGTTTTTATCGCCCAAGCTATCAGTTTAAGGCCCGGTTATTCCCTCAATGACAGATGTCGCAAGGAAGTACCCTAGTGAAACTAGGAGTGCGTGTTTCCCTCGCTGGCTTCGACTGGGAGGAAGTACCCAGTTTATCTGGGGTGCGTATTTTCCCCTCCTGGCTTTGACTGGGAGGAAGTACCCAGTTTATCTGGGGTGCGTGTTTTTCCCTCCTGGTTTCATCTGGGAGGAAGTACCCAAGTTCTGTAATGCTCCGAATTTCTAATATGAAATCTCAGAAATACGTGCCACAATTTCCAGTATCTACCTTAATGTAATAGTAAACATAGCCAAAACACAGATAAATTTTTCAACTTTTATTACAACAATTCTTTACAAAGCACAGCGGAAAATTAAACACATTGAATTACAATTCTTTCTTTTACAACACATTCTTTTACAATTTACATAAGCCACACTATCATTCTACCACATGCATCCAAATCCCATGCTATAGGTACCTACGTGTAAAATATGAGGTTAGAAATATCCCCTAACCCCCAAAACTACAGGGGCCAGCCATAACGGTGTGAGTGACATCAAAAGAAATAAACAATAAAGTCATAAACAACATATACCAATAGTAATAACTATGAAATATGAAATAACAATAAGTAAAACATGAAAACATCAAGTGAACTAGACTAAGTGTCAAGTATAAGAAAATATAAAACAAACATGCATAAAACCAAGTCAAGAAAATACAAATGTAGTATGATGACTCTCTAATGCATACTTGCCGGATTCTATGCATTCCATACTACATAGGTCCGGTGCAAGGCCTTATCGTTCTCCACTTTATAGGGTTAAATCCCTCGTTATGCAACTAATCCTACTACGATGACTACTACGAGATTTAGATAAGCTGTGAGTATCTAGCCCATGCCCCGATAATTCTGGAGGTCAATCTCTATCCACAGATAATTTCGAAGACTATTTCACTCACACCTGGGAATCGAGAATACCCCACACCGCAAGCTATGGCGCCTCATCACACGAATACCCCATGAGCGTAACCTCGACCGCGATAATTTCGGAGATCAATCCCACACTGCAGGTAATTCTAGAGACTATTTCACTCACACCTTGATAATTCCGGAGATTATCTCACACTGCAGGCCATACTGAGGTCCATAACCCGTGTTTGGACTCATTTCATCATATCACCATCTAGTGCCTATCCTTATCTTATCAAGTTAATTAATTAATTACGAATCTCCTAGAGTTGGTGTACCCTACCAGACTTAACTCAACTGATCAACAACAAGCCACAACTGGCCAAACCACAAAATCTCAATTTCCGGTATACTAGGGTCCCACTCACCCTCTAGAGACTTACAACTCAACCATCAAAACAAAATCTTTCATTAAAACTCTCAATTCCATTATCAAATACTCTCATATTAAGAAAACTTCTTAAAATCAACGAATCCAAATTCATTTAAATACACTCACAAATTCAAGAACTAAAATAAAATATTAAATTCATTAAATAACTGAAAATCATATTTTAAAGTCGTAGAATATCACAAAATATCAATTCCTTCGAAAACCATGTATATTTCATTTAATAAAGTCATAGAAAGTCAATTTAAATTCTATTAAAATCAAAACATAACTCTCTGTAAAATATTGTAATCTATAGTAATAACATCATCTAAAATAGTGGATCAATAATCCATAAGTTTGAAGAAACAATCGTTCAAGAAAAACGAAGAAAACTCAAGAAATTAGTCAGCCAATAACTGATAGTCAACTGTCAAAACCTATTCAAAAGCAAACGGTCGACTGTCAAGTAAAAAGTCCAAAAATAAAGAATTGACTGTTGACTGTCATCTTTAGTACAAAATGTGAAGCAGTTGACTGTCAAGTTCCAAAAACGACAGCTTTAATAATCGTGCAGCTTTTTACTATACTTCAATTACACTTTGCAAAATCACAAATTTGCAAAACAAAAATTCTGAGATGATCAAATACAACTTGTATAACATACTGGAGTTTATAAAACTAATTAAAACCTCATCGTGATCACAAAAGAGCAAAATTTCATCAATATTCTTTAAAACAGTGTACAAAAACTCTCAATATGATCTGCGGGATCCGACTTCCCGTTATAGGTCTCGAAATGTAAAGGCTTGAAGTTGTCGGGAACTGGAGCCTCCATAATGGTACAGGAGAATGGGGGCCTGCTCGGACGAAGGTCTCTTGCAAGTCGCCCCTCATCTCGGTCGAGCTGGCCAAGGCGCCTCTCCATCTCGTGTAGACGGCGGTAGACCGAGTCCTCCCTTTGGTCCTGTCTGGCCGAACCCCGGGACTCGTTCTCATGTCGAAGAGGGCTGGGGTTGCGCCGATGATGGCTCAGAGTAGGAGGTAGACTAACTGAGAGACGAGGGTGACTTGGGGTAGGGCATGGACTGCGAGAGCGACGATGGTGATCGGAAGAGGGGCGGCGATGGCTCGCAGCCTGCCTAGGACTTCGGGAGCGGCGAGGAATGTGAGAAGCCGGACGAGGACTACGGGATTGGCAAGGATGGTGAGGAGTTAGTCGAGGACTGGGGGCTCTACGACCATTGTTGGGGGTAGCATTGAAAGCCCGGAGGATCGCCTCCTGAAATTGCTGGAATTCTGCCCTTGTGACGGGGGCCTCCTGCTCACGATGGTCCCGAGGTGCATGGCGACCTGCCAGGGAACGGCTTCATCTTGGGCGATGTTGGGGCGACTCTCTTCATCTACGGGGAGTGTTGGACCCCCCTCGGTTGGATCGGGGTCGTGAACGGTCCCTGGCCTGCTCGCGGTGAGGGTTCGACCCTTAGGCCCGCCTCTCCTCTAGATGGGTACGGAGATCGGGTCCGTGCTCGGTCTGCCGATTGTTGATCACATTCCGCAGGTCCTTTGGAGTGAGGGGAGTATAGGAGGCCATAGAATCAGTATCGGCATTGTGGATGGAGACTCGAACCTGATGGACAGGTTGCTTGTGGCGACTCCGTCGGGAGGGTTCCCCCACTGCAGCCTGGGGTCCCGAAGGCTGCTGGACGGACTGCGGGGCCCAAGGATCGAGCTGCTGGGTTGGTTGGTTGGGAGGAGGGAGATCCCCCTGCACAGGAGGAGGAGGAGGGTGAGAGGAGGTTGTCCTTCGGTTGGAGTTTGCGGGTCTCTTCTTGAGAGGCATGACTGGGAGTTACGTGGGTCGAAGGAGGAAGACGAGATTGCTTGTCGAGTGAAGTTTTCCACAGACGGCGCCAATCTGTTGTCGCTAAATTCGGGTGTGGGGGCAATAGATGAGATTTGTAGGTTCGTGAGGAACTCACAAAGATCGACCCCTTCTTCTTCCTTGCTAATTTGTTGGCTCCTTGATGCTCCATCGAAACCTGCACCAACGTTCGAGACACCGGGATGGATCCCAGCGACGAACCCTCCGACGATCAAGTCAATACACAGAAAAAGACAAAGGAAAAAGCTCAAGTGTGCAAAGTGTGATCACCTTTAACAGTAGGAGGTCAAGGGGGTTATATATTCGCCATGGGGATCCTTTTCAGGATGAGAGTAGATTCCTACTTCCCGGTGTGGCTGGATGGGGTTGGTTACAGCCATCCCCATAAGATAGGGACAAACTAGGATTTGTTCTTATCCTGTAGGACTGGTTCCTAGAGGGTTGAGACCCTCTCTCAACTAGTCGGATCCGTTCATGGGTTAGCGGGTCCAGGAGGAGGGGCCCGGTTCCCAATTCAGACCCATTTGTAGGCGAGATTACCATCTTGCCCCTGGGACTTTGAGATTCGTGCCCGCTTTGAATGGTTCTGATTTAACCCCATTTTTAGCCATATCAACTGTTTTAGCCTAATTTGAGGGTTATAGTCCACAGTTTTCGTCCACTTTCGTGAGATTTTATATTTTCCTCATTTTGTGGGCTATAGTACACTGTTTTCGATCACTTTCAAGGGATTTCGTATTTTACTGTTTTGGCCTCATTTTGTGGATTATAGTGCACAGTTTCCGACCATTTACGTGAAATTTTGTATTTGACTGTTTTAGCCTCATTTGTGGGCTATAGTCCACAGTTTTCGGCCACCTTTGTGAGATATTTATTTTCCCTTCATATTGTGGGCTATATAATACACTGTTTTCGATCACATTCATGAGATTTCAGAATTTACTATTTTTGCTCGATTTTGTGGGTTATAGTCCACAGTTTCCGGCCGTTTTCATAAAATTTTGTATTTGTCTGTTTTAGCCTCATTTGAAGGCTATAATCCATTGTTTTCGTCCACTTTCGTGAGATTTTATATTTCCCTAATTTTGTGGGCAATAGTACACTGTTTTTTATCACATTCATGAGATTTCACTGTTCTGGCCCCAATTCGTGGGTTATAGTCCACAGTTTCCGACCGTTTTCATGAAATTTAGTATTTGATTGTTTTAGCCTCATTTGTAGGCTATAGTCCACAAATTTGTGGCCACTATCGTGAGATTTTTTATTTCCCTCATTTTGTGGGATATAGTACACTCTTTTCTATCACGTTCATGAGATTTCTTATTTTACTGTTTTGGCCTTATTTTGTGGGTTATTGTCCCTAGTTTCTGGCCGTTTTCGTGAAATTTTATATTTGACTGTTTTAGCCTCATTTGTGGGCTATATACCATAGGTTTCGGCCACTTTCCTTTGAATTTTGTATTTTCCTCATTTTGTGGACTACGGGACACTGTATTTAATCACTTTCACGAGATTTTGTATTTTACTGTTTTGGCCTCATTTTATGGGTTATAGTCCACAATTTTAGGCCGTTTTTGTGAAATTTTGTACTTGAGTGTTTTAGCCTCATTTGTCGGCTATAGTCTGCAGTTTTCGGCCACTTTCGTTAGAATTTTTATTTACCTCATTTTGTGGGCAATGGTACACTATTTTCGTTCAATTTCATGCGTATTTTACTATTTTGGCCTCATTTTGTGGGTTATAGTCCACAGTTTCCGGCCATTTTCGTGAAATTTTGTATTTGAGTGTTTTAGCTTCATTTGTGGGCTATACTCCATAGTTTTCTGCCGCTTGGGTGAGAATTTTTATTTACCTCATTTTGTGGGCTATAGTACATAGTTTTCGATCACTTTCATGCGTATTTTACTATTTTGGCCTCATTTTGTGGGTTATGGTCCACAGTTTCCGGCCGTTTTCGTGAAATTTTGAATTTGACTGTTTTAGCCTCATTTGTGGGCTATAGTCCACAGCTTTCGGCCACTTTCGTGAGATTTTTTTTATTTCCCTCATATTGTGGGCTATATAGTACACAGTTTTCGATCACTTCCTTGAGATTTCCTATATTATTATTCAGGCCTCATTTTGTGGGTTTGTCCGCAGTTTCCGGCCGATTTCGTGAAATTTTGTATTTAACTGTTTTACCCTCACTTGAGGGCTATAGTCCACAGTTTTCGTCAACTTTCGTGAGATTTTTTATTTACCGCTTTTTGTGGGCCATAGTACACTGTTTTCGATCACTTTCATGCATATTTTACTATTTTGGCCTCATTTTGAGGGTTATAGTCCACAGTTTCCGGCCATTTTCGTGAAATTTTGTATTTGACTGTTTTAGCCTCAATTGTGGGCTATAATCCATAGTTTTCTACCGCTTTGGTGAGAATTTTTATTTACCTCATTTTGTGGGCTATAGTACATTGTTTTTGATCAGTTTCATGCATATTTTACTATTTTTGCCTCGTTTTGTGGGTTATAGTCCACAGTTTCCGGCCGTTTTCGTGAAATTTTGTATTTGACTGTTTTAGCCGAATTTGTGGGCTATAGTCCAAAGTTTTCGGCCACTTTCATGAGATTTTTTATTTCCCTCATTTTTTGGAGTATAGTAGACTGTTTTCGACCACTTTCATGATATTTCGTACTTTACTATTTTTGCCTCATTTTTTGGGTTATAGTCCACAGTTTTCGGCCGTTTTCGTGAAATTTTGTATTTGACTGTTTTAGCCTCATTTATGGGCTATAATCCACAGTTTTTGCCCACTTTCGTGAGAATTTTTATTTACTTCATTTTGTGGGCTATAGTACACTGTTTTCGATCACTTTCATGCGTATTTTGCTATTTTGGCCTCATTTTGTGGGTTATAGTCCACAGTTTTCGGCTGTTCTCGTGAAATTGTGTATTTGACTGTTTTAGCTTCATTTGTGGGCTATAATCCACAGTTTTCGGCCGCTTTGGTGAGAATTTTAATGTACCTCATTTTGTTGGGCTATAGTGCAATGTTTTCTATCAATTTCATGCATATTTTACTATTTTGGCGTCATTTTCTGGGTTATAGTTCACAGTTTCTGGCCATTTTCGTGAAATTTTGTATTTGACTGTTTTACCCGCATTTGTGGGCTATTTGTCCACAGTTTTCGGTCACTTTTGTGAGATTTTTTATTTCCCTTATTTTGTGGTGTAGTATATTGTTTTCGATCACTTTCATGAGATTTCGTATTTTACTATTTTGGCCTCATTTTGTGGGTTTAGTCCATAGTTGTCGGCCTTTTTCCTGAAATTTTGTATTTGACTGTTTTAGCCTCATTTGAGGGCTATAGTCCACAGTTTTCGTCCACTTTCGTAATATTTTTTATTTCTCTCATTTTGTGGGCTATAGTACACTGTTTTCGATCACTTTCAAGGGATTTCGTATTTTACTATTTTAGCCTCATTTTGTGGGTTATAGTGCACAGTTTCCAGCCGTTTACGTGAAATTTTGTATTTGACTGTTTTATCCTCATTTGTGAGCTATAGTCCACAGTTTTCGGCCACTTTCGTGAGATATTTTATTTCCTTCATATTGTGGGCTATATAGTACACTGTTTTCGATCACTTTCATGAGATTTTTGGAATTTACTGTTTTGGCCCGATTTTGTGGGTTATAGTCCACAGTTTCCGGTCGTTTTCGTAAAATTTTGTATTTGTCTGTTTTAGCCTCGTTTGAAGGCTATAGTTCATAGTTTTCGTCCACTTTCGTGAGATTTTTTATTTCCCTAATTTTGTGGGCTATATTACACTGTTTTCGATCACCTTCATGAGATTTTGTACTTTACTGGTCTGGCCCCAATTCGTGGGTTATAGTCCACAGTTTTCGGTCGTTTTCTTGAAATTTTATATATGAATGTTTTAACCTCATTTGTAGGCTATAGTTCACAAGTTTCGGCCACATTCGTTATAAGTTATACAAAATTATATAAGTTGTGTGCGTAGATCAGCAATATTACCAGTTCACTAGCTCAATCCGCGCATCAAAAGAGTACTTTTGACTTTCCCCATGGCAAGTTGCAATTCTAATATCACATTTCCCTCAAAAAAGAAAAATATAAGAAAAATCATATAATCTTATCATATAGGCATCGGCAATAAGAAATATCGCCTCATTCAACTCTTTCTAATATAAACCCGGGTTGACCCCGTACTTTAAAAATGGGTCTAAGCCAATCAAGTTGGCCTTATGTGTGGATCTCAGAATATTTTTTTTTAATATATGCCATTTTTCGAAACTATTTACAGAAAGAAAGAAGTCATTTGCCAAACTATTTTTGCTCGGGGACTCAACAACTAGACTCACCGTTCCCAACAGCGAGTTTAGTTATTTTGTGCTTGCCAGGCATACCTAGTTTTAGTTTTTTGGAGAAACTCGCTGTTGGAAACGGCGAGTTTAGTTCAAAATTATCAAACAAGGTTCGTCGTTCTCAATGGCGAGGTACTTTATACTAGACTCGCTGTTGTAAACGACGAGGATATATAAAATTTCACAGAGAGTGAAACTCTGTATTTGATTTAGGGATTTTTTTTTAAACTCCATACAATTTTTTCTTCTTCAAATATCTTGTTGTTGAGTCCTCGAGCACAAATAGTTTCGAAAAATCGTCACACTAAGAATTGGCATCTTTCTGAAATTGCAAAGGTGTGTATCGAGGATTTTTCTTGCTACTTCGGGTATTATAAACTACAATGAGTTTCCTATATGAGGTGCAGAAGATCATGAGATTTCGTATTTTACTGTTTTAACGACATTTTGTGGATTATATTCCACAGTTTCCGGTCGTTTTCGTGAAATTTTGTATTTGACTGTTTTAGTCTCATTTGAGGGCTATAGTCCACAGTTTTCGTCCACTTTCGGAAATTTTTTTATTTCCCTCATTTTGTGGGCGATAGTACACTGTTTTTGATCACTTTCATGAGATTTCGTATTTTACTGTTTTGGCCTCATTTTGTGGGTTAGAGTCCACAGTTTTCAGCCGTTTTCGTGAAACGTTGTATTTGATTGTTTTAGTCTCACTTGTGGGCTATAATCCACAGTTCCCGGTCGCTTTGGTGAGAATTTTTATTTACCTCATTTTGTGGGCTACAGTACATTGTTTTCGATCACTTTCATGTGTATTTTACTATTTTGGCCTCATTTTGTAGATTATAGTCCACACTTTCCAGCTGTTTTCGTAAAATTTTGTATTTGACTGTTGTAGCCTTATTTGTGGGGTATAGTCCACAGTTTTCGGTCACTTTCGAGAGATTTTTTATTTCCCTCATTTTGTTGGGTATAGTAGACTGTTTTCGATCACTTTCATTAGATTTCGTATTTTACTATTTTGGCCTCATTTTGTGGGTTATAGTCGACAGTTTCCACCCGTTTTCGTGAAATTTTGTATTTGACTGTTTGAGCCTCATTTGAGGGCTATAGTCCACAGTTTTCGTCCACTTCCATGAGATTTTTTATTTCCCTAATTTTGGGGGCTTTAGTACACTGTTTTTTATCACTTTCAAAAGATTTCGTATTTTACTGTTTTGACCTCATTTTGTGGGTTATAGTGCACAGTTTCCGGACGTTTTCGAGAAATTTTTGTATATGACTGTGTTAGCCTCATTTGTGGGCTATAATCCACAGTTTTCGGCCACTTTAGTGAGATTTTTCTCCTCATATTGAGGGCTACAGTACACTGTTTTCAATCACTTTCATGAGATTTCGTATTTTACTGTTTTGGCCTCATTTTGTGGGTTATAGTCCACAGTTTCCGGCCGTTTTCGTGAAATTTTGTATTTGACTGTTTTAGCCTCATTTGTGGGTTATAGTCTACATTTTTCGGACACTTTCGTGAGAAATTTTATTTACCTCATTTTGTGAGCTATAGTACACTATTTTCAATCACTTTCATGTGTATTTTACAATTTTGGCCTCATTTTGTGGGTTATAGTCCACCGTTTCTGATCGTTTTCGTGAAATTTGTATTTGACTGTTTTAGCCTCATTTGTGGGCTATATAATTCATAGTTTTCTGCCGCTTTGGTGAGAATTTTTATTTAACTTATTTTGTGCGCTATAGTACACTGTTTTCGATCCTTTTCATGCGTGTTTTACTTTTTGGGCCTGATTTTGTGGGTTATAGTCCACACTTTCCGGCCATTTTCGTGAAATTTTGTATTTTTGACTGTTTTAGCCTCATTTGTGGGCTATAGTCCACAGTTTTCGGACACTTTCGTGAGATTTTTTATTTCCCTCATTTTGTGGTGTATCGTACTCTATTTTCGATCACTTTCATGAGATTTCCTATTTTACTCTTTTGGCCTCATTTTGTGGGTTATAGTCTACAGTTTCTGGCCCTTTTCGTGAAATTTTGTATTTGACTGTTTTAGCCTCATCAGATTTTGCCCACTTTCATGAGATTTTTTAATTACCTCATTTTTTGGGCTATAGTACACTGTTTTCGATCACTTTCATGCGTATTTTACTATTTTGGCCTCATTTTGTGGGTTATAGTCCACAGTTTCCGGCCGTTTTTGTGAAATTTTGTATTTTACTGTTTTAGCCTCATTTGTGGGCTAAAATCCACAGTTTCCGGCCGCTTTGGTAAGAATTTTTATTTACCTCATTTTGTGGGCTATAGTACACTGTTTTCGATCACTTTCATGCATATTTTACTATTTTGACCTCATTTTGTGGGTTATTGTCCACAGTTTCCGGTTTTTTCGTGAAATTTTGTATTTGACTGTTTTAGCATCATTTGTGGGCTCTAGTCCACTATTTTCGGCCACTTTCGTGATATTTTTTATTTTCCTCATTTTGTGGACTATAGTACACTATTTTCGATCACTTTCATATGTATTTTACTATTTTGGACTCATTTTGTGGGTTATAGCCCACAGGTTCTGGCCGTTTTCGTGAAATTTTGAATTTGACTGTTTGAGCCTCATTTGAGGAATATAGTCCACAGTTTTCGTCCACTTTGGTGAGATTTTTTATTTCCCACTTTTGTGGGCTATAGTACACTGTTTTCGATCACTTTCAAAAGATTTTGTATTTTTTTGTTTTGGGCTCATTTTGCGGGTTGTAGTGCACAGTTTCCGACTGTTTTCGTGAACTTTTGTATTTGACTGTTTTAGCCTCATTTGTGGGCTATAGTCGACAATTTCCGGCCACTTTCGTGGGATTTTTGCCCTCATATTGTAGGCTTTAGTACACTGTTTTCAATCACTTTGATGAGATTTCGTATTTAACTGTTTTGGCCTCATTTTGTGGGTTATAGTCCACAATTTCTGTCCGTTTTCGTGAAATTTTGTATTTGACTATTTTAGCCTCATTTGTGGGCTATAGTCCACAGTTTTCACCCACTTTCGTCAGAATTTTTAATTACCTTATTTTGTGGGATATAGTCCACTGTTTTCAATCACTTTGATGTGTATTTTATGCTTTTGGCCTCATTTTGTGGGTTACAGTTCACAGTTTCTGGCCGTTTTCGTGAAATTTTGTATTTAAGTGTTTTAGCCTCATTTGAGGGCCATAGTCCACAGTTTTCGTCCACTTATGCTTTTGGCTTCATTTTGTGGGTTACAGTTCACAGTTTCTGGCCGTTTTCGTGAAATTTTGTATTTAACTGTTTTAGCCTCATTTGAGGGCCATAGTCCACAGTTTTCGTCCACTTTTGTGAGATTTTTAATTTCCCTCATTTTGTGGGCTATTGTACACTGTTTTCGACCACTTTCAAAAACTTTCGTATTTTACAGTTTTGGCCTCCTTTTGCGGGTTATAGTGCATTGTTTCCGGTCGTTTTAGTGAAATTTTATATTTTTGACTGTTTAGCCTCAACTGTGGGCTATAGTCCACTGTTTTCGGCCACTTTCGCGAGATTTTATTTCCCTCAAATTGTGGGCTATAGTACACTGTTTTCGATCACTTTCATTAGATTTCATATTTTACTTTTTGGCCTCATTTTTTGGGTTATAGTCACAGTTTCCAGTCGTTTCGTGAAATTTTGTATTTGACTATTTTAGCCTCATTTGAGGGCTATAGTCCACAGTTTTCGTTCAATTTCGTGAGATTTTTTATTTCCCTCATTTTATGGGCTATAGTACACTGTTTTTGATCACTTTTATGAAATTCCGTATTTCACAGTTTTTGCCTTATTTTGTGGTAGTCCACAGTTTCTGGCCGTTTTCGTGAAATTTTATATTTGACTGTTTTAGCCTCATTTGTGGACTATAGTCCACAGTTTTCGGCATTTTCGCGAGATCCCCCCCCCCCCCCATATTGTGGGCTAGCTTTCATTCTCTTTCATGAGATTTCGTATTTTACTGTTTTGACCTAATTTTGTGGGTTATAGTCCACAAATTTTGGCCATTTTTGTGAAATTTTGAATTTGACTGTTTTAGCCTCATTTGTGGGCTATAGTCTACAGTTTTCGGCCACTTCGCGAGAATTTTTATTTACCTCATTTTGTGGGCTATAGTACATTGTTTTCGATCACTTTCTTGCGTATTTTACTATTTTGGACTCATTTTGTGGGATATAGTCCACAGTTTCCGTACATTTTCGTGAAAATTTTGTATTTTACTGTTTTAGCCTCATTTGTGAGCAAAAATCCACAGTTTCCGACCGCTTTGGTGAGAATTTTTATTTACCTCATTTTGTGGGTTATAGTACACTGTTTTCGATCACTTTCATGCGTATTTTACTATTTTGGCCTCATTTTGTGGTTTATTGTCCACAATTTCCGGTTTTTTCGTGAAATTTTGTATTTGACTGTTTTAGCATCATTTGTGGGCACTAGTCCACAGTTTTCGTCCACTTTCGTGACATTTTTTATTTCCCTCATTTTGTGGGCTATAGTACAGTAGTGTTTTCGATCACTTTCATTAGATTTCGTATTTTACTGTTTTGGCTTCGTTTTGTGGGTTATAGTTCACAGTTTTCAGTTGTTTTCTTGAAATTTTGTATTTGACTGTTTTAGTCTCACTTGTGGGCTATAATCCACAGTTCCCGATCGCTTTGGTAAGAATTTTTATTTACCTCAATTTGTGGGCTACAGTACATTGTTTTCGATCACTTTCATGCGTATTTTACTATTTTGGCCTCATTTTGTGGGTTATAGTTCACACTTTCCAGCTGTTATCGTGAAATTTTGTATTTGACTGCTGTAGCCTTATTTGTGGGATATAGTCCACAGTTTTCTGTCACTTTCGAGAGATTTTTTATTTCCCTCATTTTGTTGGGTATAGTAGACTGTTTTCGATCACTTTCATTAGATTTCATATTTTACTATTTTGGTCTCATTTTGTGGGTTATAATCGACAGTTTCCAGCCGTTTTCGTGAAATTTTGTATTTGACTGTTTGAGCCTCATTTGAGGGCTATAGTCCAAATTTTTCGTCCACTTCCGTGAGATTTTTATTTCCCTAATTTTGAGGGCTTTAGTACACTATTTTTTATCACATTCAAAAGATTTCGTATTTTACTGGTTTGACCTCATTTTGTGGGTTATTTCCACAGTTTCCAGCAGTTTTCGTGAAATTTTGTATTTGACTGTTTTAGCCTCATTAGTGGGCTATAGTTCATAGTTTGGCCTCCTTCGTGAGATTTTTTATGTCCCACATATTATGAGCTATATAGTACACTGTTTTTTATAACTTTCGTGAGATTTCGTATTTTACTGTTTTGGCCTCATTTTGTGGGTTATATACCACAGTTTCTGATCGATTTCTTGAAATTTTGTATTTGATTGTTTTAGCCTCATTTGAGGGCTGTAGTCCATAGTTTTCGTCCAATTTCGTGTGATTTTTTTTCCCTAATTTTGTCGGCTATAGTACACTGTTTTCTATCACCTTCATGAGATTTCGTACTTTTCAATTTTGGCCTCATTTTACGGGTTATAGTCCACAATTTTATGCCGTTTTTGTGAAATTTTAAATTTAACTGTTTTAGCCTCATTTGTGGGCTAGTCTACAGTTTTCGGTCACTTTCGTGAGAATTTTTATTTACCTCATTTTGTGGGCTATATTACACTATTTTCGGTCACTTTCATGCGTTTTTTACTATTTTGGCCTCATTTTATGGGTTATAGACCACAGGTTCTTGCAGTTTTCGTGAAATTTAGTATTTGACTGTTTTAGCCTCATTTATGGGCTAAAACACAATTTCGTGAGATTTTTGGCCACTTTCGTGAGATTTTTTATTTCCCTCATTTTAAGGGATATAGTACACTTTTTTCGATCACGTTCATGAGATTTCAAATTTTACTGATTTTGCCTTATTTTGTGGGTTATAGTCCACAGTTTCCGGCAGTTTTCGTGAAATTTTATATTTGTCTATTTGAGCCTCATTTGAGGCTATGGTCCATATTTCGTCCACTTTCGTGAGATTCTTTATTTCTCTCATTTTGTGAGCAATAGTACACTATTTTCGATCACTTTCATGAGATTTCAGAATTTACTGTTTTGGCCTGATTTTATGGGTTATAGTCCACAGTTTCTGGTCGTTTTCGTAAAATTTTGTATTTGTCTGTTTTAGCCTCATTTGAAGGCTATAGTCCACAGTTTTCGTCCACTTTCGTGAGATTTTTTATTTTTCTTATTTTGTGGGCTATAGTACACTATTTTCGATCACTTTCATGCGTATTTTAATATTTTTGGCCTCATTTTGTGTGTTGTAGTCCACAGTTTCCGGCCGTTTTCGTGAAATTTTGTATTTGACTGTTTTAACCTCATTTGTGGGCTATTGTCCACAGTTTTCGGCCACTTTCGTGTCATTTTTTTATTTCCCTCATTTTGTGTAATGCCCCGATTTTCATTTAATGAAAATTATTTATTTTGCACGTAGTATGCACGTGCAATATTTTTATTAGAATTAAATCTTATAATTATTTTAATTATGATGAGTATAGATGTTTAAATATGTGCTCTTTAATTATTTTTATATAAAGCCATTTTTCAAATAGACAAAAGCCTTTCTTTTAAAAGCCCAAATCTAATTTATTTGTTATCTTTTTTAATTATTATTTTGGCCCATAAACTAAAGTCCATGAGCTGTTTTTATTTTAAATACAACTTGTAATGTAGAATACATTTTAAAGATTATTTTTATGTAAAATATATTGTACAAATTTTTAAATGGGGACAAATGCATGCACGTGCATTGCACGTACAATCCACATGCATAGGCATGGCCGGTTTTGATCTTTTGGAGGGAAATAGAAATTTTTGAGTGGAGTCATGGGTGGTGGTTACTTGATCATGGTTGGTTATTATAAATCCTCCTTGAATCTTAGCCTTTTAATCCTAACTCCTACTTCAATCCTAGCCTTCCATTTTCCTAAATTTTTAGTATAAATAACCCCCCCCCCCCCCCCCTTGCCTAGTTATTCTTGTGCTAATTATTCCTCCAAACCTATAGTTTAAAATACATTATTTAGTAGTTTAGTAAGTGAGTTAAAGATTGAGAGTGGTGTGAGGGATTTGTGCTTGCATCAAAGGGGAGAGGCCGGCATCAAAGAGAAGGCTCGGGCTTGGCATTCTTGGGGCTCGGGTGAGCGCATCAAGGAGGAGGAGAAAGCACTTTTGGCAAGGACTTTTAGGAGGTGTTGCAATTTGACTTCTCTCCAAATAAGGTGGGTAATTTTTCGTATTTCTAATTAGGAAGCATGCTAGATTTGAATTGAAATGATGATGCATGAAAAAGATTAATAAGAGTACATTTTAATTAGAAAATGACCTATTGATTGATTGAAATGTTGGTATGCAAATTGTATGTGGTTCTATCATTAAATTTAAGTTGTGTGTGAATTGATTATAGCCATGGATTGTTTGAAGAAAACTTCATTATTAACATTAAAAATTATATGCAAGAATTAGTAGATTGACAATGTCGCTTTATGTGCTTAAATAGACTATTGTGATAATGTTGTATGAATGACTTAAAAATATAATTTGGGGGTTTGTGAAATGATTAAATACAGAGAATTGATATGAAGATTGCTAATAAAGAGATTAGTGATGTTAAACTTGATAAGAAATGTCGAAAAAGAAATGTGGTAGTGGTAGTTTATAATTCGAATTAATTGTATGAAAAATAGGTGTTAATTATTGAAAAAATTATTTTTAATATACTGGAGTATAATTTATGATGAGAATAGTCAATCTGGAAATTTACAGCAAATTTAGTAAAAGCAAAATGAAATGAGAGCTTGTTGAACATCGAAATATTTTACTAAACAGAGAGAATCGATTTAATTTGATCACGGGTTGAACTATGACAACCTGAGCGCATAGCTCAAGTGGTCGGGATGCTCTTAATTGCTACAGTGGGTTTCGGTGTCTCATGAGTTGCTGGTTCGAATCTCCTTTGTATTTTTGAAAAGTAAAGTAACTGCAGCCGAAAGCATTTAATGCTCTTAGCCCTTCTTTATAACGCCAGGTGCGTTCGGCCTAGTGGTCTGTTCCTTCAGCTTGTTTCCCTGTGGTTGTGGGTTCGATCCTTGGCTTCGGTCTGTGTTTAAGTGTGGGAAAAAAATATTTTTTTTGGGTGTTTTTGATAATTAAAAATTATGAAAAAAATATGATTATTATCCTAAAAATATGTGGGACTTATGAAAAATAATTTGAGGATTATTTACATGAAATAGAGTATGTGTTGAGAACAAATGTATGAATAAAACTATGGTTCTACATTTATATTTTTGTGGAGGTTATAATTTGCAAAAGAACTTGAAATGAAGTATTAGAAAAACAATATAGCAAAGAAAGAAGTTATATGAAGTGATGTGATGTGAATTATTCTCATGGGAGAATAGTGTGAAAATTATGAAATGTGAATATTCATTTAGTGATGTGATTTTTAATGTGGAATTGATATTTGATGAAATATATAAGGAATAATTGAATTCCATGTATGGCTATGGACTCATGAATAAATTAGAAATCATGTTATTGGAAAAAAAAAATGTTAATGAGTATGAAAACTCAAACATATGGATTATGAATTGAAATTGAAAATTAGAGTGTAGCCAAAACTCACACCAGCAAGTGAAAGTGATGAATGATTATGATTATTGAAATTGAAAAAACCTGTTTGGGTCATTGTGAAATGAAAATAATGAGACCGGTAGTAGTGAGAGGGCTAACTCTAAGAGATTGATTTTGTTCATGATTTCATTAAATTTAAGAATTTAGTACATAGTGAAGAGGTGATGAAAGTAAGAGAAAAACACAAGTATGAGAGCTAGAGTTTACGATGCGGGGGTGAGCCACATAATGCATGCTTGATGAGTCAAGACATGGCGTGGGCACTACTCAGTAATGATCGGACTTTAGCAACGCTTGTGGGATGTTTGGTGACTGCAAGAGGATCATGTGTCATGAAGGAGGCTGAATTGCCACAGAATGCATGCTTGATGAGTAAAGACATGGCCTCCAGGTTTTCTGTACATGAGCTTGTACTCATAGATCATCTAGGATACTTACCATAGTTACAGAAGTAGATTAATTCATGACGAGGGATTGAACCCTACAAAGATGAAGAACGATTAAGAGGCTTGCCCTCGGACCTATATAGTATGGGATGCATAGAATCCGAACAAGTGTGCATTAGTGTCATGTAATATAAATAATTGCATTAAGGACTAAGTGCACAATCACAATACGACATCATTAGGGTATTCCCTTTAGTTTGATATGTGACAAGTTTGTATTTGTTAAATATGGAAAATGAGTTATACTATTTCCGGCATAGAGAGGATGGCTGTGTATAATGTTCGTCGGTTGAATAAACTGACGTACCCACAGTTTTGTATGCAGGGTAAATGACATGATAAAGGTTAAAGAGGAACAGATGCCTAGAGATTATCCAATGTACAATTATTTAAATGTTGTAAATTTACTTCCGCTGTGTAATGTAAAGAGTAAAATTTTTCATGTAACTCTGTTGTAAAGTGAAAAGTTTTATTTTCCTTGTAAAATTGTACTAAATGAAGTGTAAAGATCCTGTGGAATCTCGAATTCAGTGTATTTTGGAATTCGGGGCGTTACATTTTGTGTGCTATACTACACTGTTTTCGATCACTTTCCTGCATATTTTACTACTTTGGCCTCATTTTGTGGGTTATAGTGCTCAGTTTCTGGCCGTTTTCGTGAAATTTTGTATTTTGACTGTTTTAGCCTCATTTGAAGGCTATAATCCACAGTTTTCGTCATCTTTCGTGAGTATTTTTATTTCCCTCATTTTGTGGGCAATAGTACACTGTTTTTGATCACTTTCATGAAATTTTGTACTTTACTGTTTTGGGCCCATTTTGTGGTTTATAGTGCACAATTTCCAGCCGTTTTCGTGAAATTTTTATTTGACTGTTTTAGCCTCATTGCTATAGTCCATAACTTTCGGCCACTTTCGTAAGAACTTTTATTTCCCCCATTTTGTGGAAAATATAGTACATTGTTTTCGATCACTATCATGAGATTTCGTATTTTACTGTTTTGGAGTTATTTTGTTGGTTATAGTCCATAGTTTCTGGCCATTTTCGTGAAATTTTAAATTTGACTGTTTTGGCCTCATTTATGGGCTATAGTCCACAGGTTTTGCCACTTTAGTAAGAATTTTTTATTTCCCTCATTTTGTGGGCTATGGTACACTGTTATCGATTACTTTCATGAGATTTCGTACATTATTGTTCTGACCCCATTTTGTGGGTTACAGTCCATAGTTTCCGGCCGTTTTTGTGAAATTTTGTATTTGACTGTTTTAGCCTCATTAATGGGCTATAGTTCATAGTTTCCGTCCACTTTCGAGATATTTTTTATTTCCCACATATTGTAGGCTATAGTACACTGTTTCCGATCACTTTCTTGAGATTTCGTATTTGACTGTTTTGGCCTCTTTTTGTGGGTTATAGTCCACAATTTCCGGTTGTTTTTCTGTAATTTTTTATTTGATTATTTTAGCCTCATTTGAGGGCTATAGTGCACAGTTTTCGTCCACTTTCGAGAGATTTTTTATTTTCCTCCTTTTGTGGGCTATAGTACACTGTTTTCGATCACTTTCAAGACATTTTCGTATGTACTATTTTGGCCCCATTTTATGGGCTATAGTCCACAGTATCCGGCTGTTTTCGTGAAATTTTGTATTTGACTATTTTAGCCTCATTAGTGGGCTGTAGTTCACAGTTTTCGGCCACTTTCGTGAGATTTTTTATTTCCCTCATTTTCGTATTTACTCTTGTGGCCTCTTTTTGTGAGTTATAATCAAAAAAATCCGGCCGTTTTAGTACCGTGACTCCTGAAATTTCAGAATGTGCACGAAACATCGAAACCAGTAAAGAATGAATTTTTATATGTAGCTATTGTCTCTAAAATGTATCGTGTGAATATGCGTTGGAACCGGAAGAGATTCTACCTTCTGAAATCTCTGACGGAATCGGATCTTGTTTTCTGTAGCAACGGGAAAGTGAATTTGAATGCATATATGTGCTGATGTCTAGAAATTTATCTCGATGTTTTTGCATATAAACCCGTTATTTTTCATTTTTAATGAACTAAACTATATATATTGTTGTTCTTGTAATAATAACTTGCATAGATATAATAGGTTGATAGATTTTCTCATATAATGCAATTTATACCACTTGATAATTCCATGATGACTATCCTCGATACATATACCTGTTTCACATCTCAT
Organism: Hemerocallis citrina; assembly: GCA_017893485.1. NCBI lineage: Eukaryota > Viridiplantae > Streptophyta > Magnoliopsida > Asparagales > Asphodelaceae > Hemerocallis > Hemerocallis citrina. The sequence goes on along the minus strand of CM030360.1, from coordinate 331,375,307 downwards.
ACCCATGATTACCGCTCTTGATACTTTTCTTGATTCTTAATTAACTGTCTTGATTTTACCGTTCCACCGGTCGTACCAACTGGAAGTTCATAATTAATTATAAAAGAACAACAAGCCAGGGTTATAAGGGTACGGCTTAGTAGTGGACAATATAGAGGAGTATACTCGGAAGGGGGCCCGTGTTATCCAGAATAGTGATTCTTGATTCTTGATTCTTGATTACACAATTCTTGATTACATAATTACACAATTCTTGATTATATGTCTTATACTATCACTGGAAGACCCGAGTACATAATCCTATAGAATTCACTACTTAAGTCTAAATGTCACATGATTGATATGCACCTGAACTTATGGTATGAGACACAGGATTGCGTGTATTAGATAAGTTAATAAAACAGATAAACTCGAGATTTCCACTAAGCATGATTCTTGATTACATGATTCTTGATTACATGACTCTTCATTACATTACTCTTGATTCTTGATTATATGATTATTGATTAACTTAGCCTAGGTTATCAATTAATTATACTTTTGAAGTCTTGAATACACTAGTTTATAGTTATTACTTACATGATCATATTGTTTCAGTTCGTTGCTTCATTCCATATTGTATTTGCACTGCTACTTTGTAATACCCCCCAAAATAGCATATAGCTATTTTTGCATAGTAATCCATGCACAATTGAGTGTTGCACATGATTACGTATTTTTCTAATAACTATCAGTTTTTAATTGAGAAATTGCAGATATACGAGCTGTTCTGAACACAGATGAGATAGACTCGGGATATCTTCTCGATTAAACTATAGATTGTCCCGATTGTTTTGACCAGACAATTTTCGGGAGAAAATAATAATTTTTATAAAACTTATATTTTTATAAATTCAAAATATGAATTTGAATTGTAATTAACTATGCTTATTTGTGCTCTAGGGTAAGGATCATTTCTTCTTAACCTAGGGTTAAGCTAACCCTCATCATGATAGAAACCCTAGCACAAATCTTGATGAAGATCCAATGGTTGGAACCAACCATGAAGAAATCTTCTTGAAATTTTCAAGAAGCTCCAAGAACCTTCTAGCGCTTTGTGTGTTGGCAACATCTCGTCCACACATCCCCACTCAACTCCCCACTACTCCATCTCCATCCTCCATCATAATTTCCGGCCCAAATTCCCACCCCAAAACCCTAGCTCCTTCATTCCCTATAAGACCCCCCACTTCACTCACTAACTCTAGGGCTGCAAACGAATCGAGCTATTCGCGAGCTATTCGGCTCGAGCTCGGTCAAAGCTCGGTCAAAGATCGGCTCGAACCGAGCTCGAGCTCAAAAGTAAGCTCGTTTCATAAACGAGCCGAGCTCGAGCTTGGTTATTTTTTTTAGGCTAAGCTCGCGAGCTATTCAGCTCGAATATAGTCAAAGCTCGGTCAAAGCTCGGCTTGAACCGAGCTCAAGCTCAAAAGTAAGCTCGTTTTGTAAACGAGCCGAGCTCGAGCCTAAAGGTATTCGTCTCGGCTCGGCTCGATTGCAGCCCTAACTAACTCATTCTTTTGTTCTTGTTCCTCAAAAAAAAAAAAAAAGAGAAGGAAAGGAGAAAGGAGGAGTCTTTGAGTAGTAGTAGAGGAGAAGAGTAGTAGAGAAGGGGAAGGTGTTGGCCAAAGCTTCTACAAAAAGCAAGGAGAAAGCAAGCTAGCAATTCTCTTGCAACACTACAAGTGGGCGATACTCTAACTCTAAAAATTTAGTTGTTGTGTATATTTGAATTTTGGAATGTGGTAGTAGCTAAATGAAATCTTGTTACCTTGTATGAAAGGTTAGCATGCTAAGAAAAAAAATAATTCATATGGTGAAAATATCTTTTCATGAAATTGTTAAAGATCATATATAAGTATGTGAGTTTGAGAATTTATAGCTCTCAAATGGTTGGAAATTTTGAACTCAAATTTTTAGAACTTGTTTTTCTATGTATCTAGAGATTCCATAAACTTTTTCACAATATTTCAAGTCCATTTGATAGCCCAAACACTTAGTGCACTTTCGGACAGAGAGCAGCTGAAGGAGCTGCTGTTGTGTGAAATTTGCGGTGTCTCTCCGAAATTGTAACTTAGTTTTGGCTGAGTATTTTGAGCTGAATTTTTTTTTGGATATTCTTGTATGTGTCAACATCCATAGTCTTAAATTTCATAATTTTTGGAGATCATTTGATGCCTCAAAAAAATTGTAAGCTATGACTGGTCTGGATGTTAGAACTGAAGCTGATTGTTTTTAGAATAAAGTTCACATGGCTATAACTACTTGTGTGTGTATGATATTGCTATGAAACTTTTGCAGTAGCATTTGGCATGAGTCTATTTGATGATTCTAAAATTTTAGAATTTTTAGATGAAATTTGATCAAGTTTCAAAAATAAATCGTATATAGTGGTATGGACCCTGTTTGAAGAAGCAGCTGAAATTTATGCTATGTTTGAAGGGTCATAACTCCTTGTGTAAGATGAATATAGATGAAAATTTTGGAAAAATGTAATAGTATATGTGTAGTTTAAGAATCTAAAATTTCATGAGCTTTGGACTTAAGGTTGATTTGTTATTGAATTTCAAAGTGAATCAGGTTCAGCCTAGTTCAGATTGACTAGTCTGTAAAGATGTATAGTTATAGGATTATTTGTTAAGAATTTGGAAAATTAATCAACTAGAGATTTTTAGTAGGGAGTCATAGCTTTCCAAAACATTTGGAATTTTGTAATTCCAGTTTGTAGGTTGAAAGTTATGATTTTTCTAAGACTGGGGCAGATCCAGTCTTAGTTGAGACATTGTTGGCTAAATAAACCAATTCTTCCCTGTTTGTGCACCTGATGGAATTTTGTGTTTTTGAGGGCTTTAGAATCTGAGAATGTGTTAAATTAGGAAGTTGTAGTAGACACTCCCACATTTCCATAGGATCCAAAATCGAGTAATTCCGATGAGTGAGCCAATTTTTATAATGTTGGGAAAGTGCAGCCATCGCATGAATGAATGTACAGCTGAGCGTATATGGAATTTTTATAGTATTAAGATGAATGAATTTGAGGAAATGGTTAACTAGAGAGTTGTAACCCAGGATCTTAGATTTCCAGATTGGGTAATATCATGCTATTCCGAGTGGTACGTTGGAAGTTATGGATGTTTCAAGATCAGCAACCTGCTGTCCTAATTGACTTCAAACATGTATTAACTCGGGGGACTTGAGTTCTTTAAAGAATTTGAGGGAGTCATCAAATAGGGGATTACAGTAGAGTCTCCACCCTTCTAGAAAACTTGATTTTTGTTAGATTCCGATGAGCGTAGCTTGAGTCACAGCTACTGCTATTTCTTGAACTGCTTTTATTGGACGATTGATGAGAAATCCTCTGCATACTGCAGTGTGGTGATCATGAGCTATTGAGTTTTAAAAGATATTTTTAGCACTTCATTTGGGACTTGGACAAGTTCCTGTGCTTAGTACTCATGGTGGACATGAGTGAGTTGGGAGATAGCCATGGTCAATTTTTGTTTTGTATCTCGATGCCTGAGTCTGTAAATGGTCAGAAATTGGTGGTTATGTGTGTGATTACCTTCATTCAAATTATATTGCATCCTTTGGGCGCCGTTGGACTACTCGCTGAGGGTCACGTGCCAGGGTTATTGGTCGACGACCTGTGAAGTTATTGGGAATCAGTGAGTGTGATTCCCGTGATTAATTGTTATTTTGACAGACCAGTCAGGCTCGACATTGCTTGATCGACACCATGTATGATTGAGTGCCACCGTGTTTTTAGTAAACTACATTGATTAGGTTTTCCTTATTTTTCACTTGAAGACCGAATTGGTGTTAGAGGTGATTCCCTATAATCCGTCTCATTCTGAGAGTTAGCACTAGGTGGTGATAACCAGGGATTGTCTTTCCCTGTCATTAGGGATACGTGCTGCTGTGCGCATCTTGCACTGTTGATTCCTGAAGTAACGTGGTAAGAACGTGATGGGATTTCCTGGCAGATAGGGGGTTTTAGACCTTCGAAGCCATCATATTCTATGTTGGTGGACACAAACGGATCATAATGGATCTTCTGCGCAATGGATATGCTGTTGTATATCTGTAAGTTCGTCACGGCTTTTGAGGATGGCCTGATGCAACAATTATTGGTGACAATGGGTTAGCTCCTCGAATTATTTCTTTTTATATATACCTCCTCAATCATGTTGTACTATCAGGAACAAGAAGTGTACAATAATAGAATGCATTGCATGACGAGGGTTCGGATCCATGAAACTGGAGAAGCGGCTTGATCTGGGGCAAATGTAATGTAATACCCCGCAAAATAGCATATGGCTATTTTGCACTGTAACCCGTGCATTGACTAAATATTGCACACGATTACATTTTTCTTAGAAATTATCAGTTAAATTGAGAGATTTCAGACATACGAGCTGTTCTGAACCCGATGAGATAAAACTCGGGATATCTTCTCAATTAAACTATAGTTTCGTCCCGATTATTTCGACCAGATAATTGTCGGGAGGAAGCTATAATTCCAACAAAACCCATATTTTATAGATTTTAATATATGGGTTACTTTCAATTAAAGCTAGTGCTTGGATTAAATATAAATTGTATTTGTGCACTAGGGTTAGAATAGGAATATGGTGACCTAGGGTACCTTGACCTAACCTTGGGTTAGGAACCCTAGCATCACATCATGGCTTGGATCGTGATGAGATCCAATGGTGGGATTAATTCACCATGTGATAGTTGACTCATGAAGAAGGAAATTTCCTAGGAGCTTCAAGGAAGTTTCCAAGAAGCTTCTAACTAGGATGTGTTGGCACCCAATCCACCCTTCATTCCTTCACCCATTCTACTCTCCATCCCATCCAAACACCTCACCACCATCCACCCCACACCCACCCTCCAAGGCCGGCCCATGTAAACCCCAGCCCCATCTCACTTCACTCCATTTTTCAAACTCCATTTCATTCTCCTCCTAAAGCTTTCTCCACTCCTCCTTGTTCAAAAAAAAGAAATATATATATATATATATATATATATATAGAGAGAGAGAGAAATCTTCAGTTGCACACTACTTTGGTGAGCACTCCGTGAGCACTCACGAACTAGAGACCCTATAGAAAATCCGAACCGCTCATATTGTTCTATATGCCTTAGATAGCCTAACAATAAAAAATCAAGTAATTTGAAGTTCATTTACCCATGATTTACATCATCACAAAATTGTACGGCTGAAAATTCTAACAGCATGATGGATGGGCAAATGAACTTCAAATTACTTGATTTTTTATTGTTAGGCTATCTAAGGCATATAGAACAATATGAGCGGTTCGGATTTTTCATAGGGTCTCTAGTTCGGGAGTGCTCACGGAGTGCTCACCAAAAGTAGTGTGCAACCGAAGGGGACTCTATATATATATATATATATATATGGGAAATGCTCCATTGAAAACGCAAATGTCTGTGAAAACGTGGAAAACCACTAAGGCCGTTGTCGGAGACAACGACCTTGGTTATAATGCATTATACCCTAGGTCGTTGTCTCCAACAACGACCTATGAATTTTAATGTAGGGTACGTTCAGCCTAGTACGAGTTATTTAGTTCGTGGAGATAGATATTCCTATGCTTATCTGTTAAGAATTTGGGCGACTGGCCAACTGGAGAATTGCAGTAGGGAATCATAACTCTCTAACCCAATTAGGATTGTAATTCTAGGTTGTAGGCTATAACTTTCCAAGGTGGACAGATTCGGCTTTGTCAATGAAATATTGCTAGAAAAATCAACCCTTCTCTTGTGATGCACCCAATGGAAATTGGTGTCCGTGAGAACATTAAGAATTGAATCTGAGGACGTATCCAAATAGAAAGTTAAGGTAGACAATCCCACCTTCCCATAGGACCCGGAATTGAGTGATTCCGATAACTAAGCGAACTCTTATGATATTGGACAAATGCAGCAAGTGTGAAAAGGAACGTACTACTAAGAGTATATGACGGATATTGGATGTCGAGATGATTGAACTTGAGGAAGTAGTCAACTGGAGAATTGTAAACTAGGGTCTTACCTTTCCAGAGTTAGGGATACCAAGCAATTCTGACTTGTGTGCTGGAAATTATGGGCGTTGTGAGTTTAGCAACCTATTGTCTAGACTGACTTCAAGGTTTGAGTTAACTAGGGGACTTGAGTCCTTTAAAAGGAAATTGAGGGAATCATCGACTAGGGGATGGCAACGGATCTCCTCACCTTCTAGGAAATTCTGAGCGTATTGATTTCCGATGAGTGTAGCTGGGATCACAGCTGCTGGTATTTCTTGATTGTTCCATCGGACAATTGATGAGGAACCCTCTGCCTACCGCAATATGGTGATCGTGAGCCATCAGATTTAAAAGATGGGTTTTTAGCATTTTATTCGGAACTTAGGCAAGTTCCTGTGCATGTACTCATGGTGGACATGAGTGAGTTGGGATATGGCTCTGTTGGATTGTATTGGGTGTCTCGATGCCTGAGTCTGTCAATAGTCAAGAATGGATAATTATGTACGTACTTACCTTCACTAAATTATATTACGTCATCAGGGCGCCGTTAGACCACTCGCTGAGGGTCACGGGCCGGGATTATTTTTGGGTTGCTAACCTATGAAGGTATTGGGAATCAGTGGATGTGATTCCGGGATGGTTATTACCTTGACAGACCAGTCAGGCTCGACTTTGTTGACCGACACCGAGTGTGGATGAATAACAACATATTTTTCAGTAAACTGGATTGATTAGGTTTTTCTTTTATTTGTTTCGCTCGAAGTCAGAATTGGTGTTAGGGGTGATTCCCTATAATCCAACTCGTTCTGAGAGTTAGCACTAAGTGGTGATACTGGTTGTCTCTTCCTGTCATTAGGGATACGCACTGCGGTGCGTATCTTGCACTGTTAATTCCTGAAGTACCATGGTAAGAACGGGATGCTGATATCCTGGCGGATCGGGGGTAGTTTAGACCTCCGAGGTAGTCATGTTCTATGTTGGTGGACACGAACGGATCATAAAGGATCTTTGCGCAATGGATATACTGCGGTATATCTGTAAGTTCGTCACAGCTTTCGAGGATGGTTCGACGCAGTAATTATTGGTGACTTCGGGGTAGCGCCCCGCATTATTTCTTTTATTTTATTTTCACCTCCTCAACCATGTCATACTATCAGGACAGGAAGTAGACCAAATTAGAATGCATTGCATAGCGAGGGTTCTAATCCCTAAACATGGAGACAACGGCTTGATTTGGAAAGTATGTAGTATGGGATGCATACATTTCCAAAGTCTTGCTTGCATTAGACTAAGTACGTTGGCTTGACCTGGGTCACATGTAGTATGAGATGCATGTGCATCCAGAATCTTGCTGACATTAGATTAAGTGCATCTGTTCTATACTCTGTATTGTTGCATTAGACTCAGGTCATGACATACACGAACACTAGGAAATCAGGATGCACGTTGAATTTTCCATTCAAGATGAATTTATGAGTGTAATAGTTTGAGGATCGCTGTTTCCTTATCAGCATTGCGTCAGTAGAATTACTGACGTACCCCACCTTTTAGGTACATGGATATCAGGTCACGAGTATAGGAGAGCCCAAGATCAGCAGGGCATCCAAGTAGTGGCAGTATGCACATCTACCCTTCGAGCAGGTGCAGAATTATCAGGGTCGCGTAGCCGAAGGCTCAAGCTGAGGGGTAGGTCCCAGAGGGGGCAGATAGATCACTCAACGGAGTTTCGGCAGTTACCAAGGGATTACCGAACTGAAAGACAGCCAATGGCTTCACAAGAAATGTTTAAGTATTCTTGTAGTCAGTTGTAATAAAGTTATGTAATTTGTATTCCTGGTCCAAGGACAATTTGATATTTGTAATTATTAATGTAACAACTCTGATGGCAATAAAAATGTTTAAATTTCCACGTTATTTACTGTGTTGAGATGCATTTGAAGGCAATGATCTTGGTGATGTCACGGATGTCCGATAACGGGGATCCGGGTCGTTACATGTAATATGGGATGCATGTGTGTCCAGAGTCTTGCTGACATTAGATTAAGTGCATCTGTTATGTACTTTGTATTTTGCATTAAACTTCAGGTCATGGCATGCACAGACACTAGGAAGTTAGGATGCACGTTTCCTTTCCATTTAAGAAGGATTGTGACTGCTAGTTAGAGATCGTTGTTTTCTTATCAGCATTGCATTAGCAGGATTACTGACGTACCCCACTTTTAGGTACTGGATATCGGGTCGCAAGTGCGGGAGAACCCATGACCATCAGGGCATCCAAGTAAAATGACAGTGTACATGCCTACTATTCGAGCACATGCCGGAATATTAGAATAGTGCAACAAAAGGTTCGAGCTACGGGGCGCATCTCAGGGAAGCAGCAGGACCACTCAGCGAAGTTCGGTGGTGATCAGTCGATCATCACTATGGAGGACAGCTGATAGCTTCATAAGTGGAATCTGGATATTTTTGTAACATTTGTAATAAGTTTATGTAATTTGTATTCCTTGTTCAAGAACAATATAAGGGTTGTAATTATTGATGTAACGATCTTGTTTGACAATAAAAATTTTAAAATTTCTGTGTTATTTATTGTGTTGAGATGCATTTGAAGGCAAAGATTCAGGTTGTGTCATGGATATCCAGAAACGGGGATCCGAGGCGTTACATACTTCTTATTTCTTCCATGTTATATCTTGTTATATTACCCATTTTTCTGCTTGTTGCTACTTGCTGCCCGAAGCTTGCTCTAACGGGTACTTCTCCTTTTTTCTGAGTTAATAATTATACAAGTACTGATGGACCCAACGAACAGACCTTCTAGACGATCATTGCTGCATTATTACTACTTCATGTTGTTTTTCTTTCAGTAGATGTTTTATCTAGTTGTTATAGCGAACTGCTTATCGTACTGTTTTAATTCTGGCACCTTGTATTCCTGGGCATCTTGACCCGATGTTGATGTATTATCCAGATGATTGTTATTCTATTTCCAGCTCATGTAATTATTATATTTGCCTGTGTGAATGTGTTATAAATATCTTGTTGAGGTTATAATTGTACAAATTATGGATGATGTACATCATTCGATGGACCTCAGTTGCGTGCCTGTATTTCCGTATAGTGGGAAGCGGGGCGTGACAGTTCTTGTGGCCATTGAACTTGTAGTTTAATAAGTAGCAGCAACAAGAACTGCCTTTGGAAAGGGAGATACCTTTTGTTGCGGTGTTAACGTAGATTTCACGTGGACCACATTTCCAAAGTTTTAAGCATGCCAGATGCAAACATACTACAAAATTGACATGTCACAACTAGGTAAGGGTCATAGATACCATCTAATATGCAAATCATATTAACAGATCAATGTAGTGCCTCCATGTCATCTCTCTTTTTCACATCCTCCAAGTTATCTATAAAATTTTTATTTTATTTTTTCAAATAAGGCCATGGCCACAAATGCCCACACTTTATCCCGAATATATATTAATCGAATATTTGTTTTTGAAATCTCATTTCGTAATTTCGTAAAATCTATGTAAACAATGAGCTATAGCTCGCAGTTCTTGATTGCACTAAACTCACAGTTTCCAATTGCATTTCTAAAGTTGCCAACTGATGAACGATTGAATTAGGAATGCAGTTGGGAACTACGAGTTTAGTGCAATCTAGAACCCAGTTGCCAACTGCGTTCTAAGGTGAACATAGTTTTCCCCTTCACACTATTTAGACACAAGTGTTGGAGTTGAATTATTGTGGCATATACTTAGAACGCAGTTGCCAAGTCGAGCGTAGCTGAGAACTGTGCAAGGTCTATTTTAAAAATTAGTTTTGAAAGGGATCTATTTTTAAAATTAGTTTGAAAAATAGCCTATTTTGGTAAAAAATCCGAAAACCAACAAAAATGATGTACTATATGACCATATCAGTAAAATTTCGAATTCTTCAAAATTGTCTTGGAACATAAAAAGTGAACTATATCTTATAGAATCTTTGGAAAATATTAAAATTTCAAATATATCAAAATCGGCTTAAAACTAGTGGACATACAAAATCAGGATGTAACGGTGAAATTTAGGAAATTATCAAAATCGTCTAAAAATAGTGTACTGTTAGTTACTACTCTAGCATATAAAAAATACCTAAAATAGTTAAATTCACAATTTTAAAAAAATTAACTAAAGTAGTGAAATTCATGATTCCAATTATGATATTCATGAATAAAAATTACAATAAATAAATGCAAAAACGAAATATCTTGAATCCAACATTGAATAAAATAAATTCGTCACCTGGAGTACTTGGGAGAGTTCATATCATGGAGTCCTATGAATGTTTCGATTTCTAAATCCAAACCCCTATTTCTAAATTGTCCGATTCTAATTTATCCAGGCTGTCAAAAAAAATAACAGCTGTAATAAAATAGCGCTGTCAGCGTTCTTAACCCGCAAGTTAACCCACCGACTTATCCCCTCTTATAAATATAGTAGTAAACAACAACAACAATAATAATACTCACACAATCATTATCAACAAAATCCACACCCATATTCGTTTTTCGAAAACCTCGTCTCTTTCTTCCAAATTCCGAAGCGCTTCTCATTAGAAACCAGGTTCAGGTTATCTTTCTCCTTCGATCTATCAATTTCGCTATTAGTTAGAAATTAGACTGTGAAATTGGACAGCGGATTCCATTCTTGATCCGAAATGAGGGTTTTAAATTATGTTTTGGATTAGAAATTTGATCTCGAACTGTGTTCTCAGGCCTGTTTCTCGATCGGAGATGTGATCGAAATCGATGATCACGGCGAAGGATGTCAGGGAAAGTTTTGAAGTAGATTACGGTAAGTAAGTGTCATCAACTGATCATCTTCATTATTCTATCGAAATTATGGTTTCATTATACTACGACTTTGAAATTAGATCTCGGACTTCGTTGTTGATAAGAAACTAGGGTTTGGAATTCTGTTTTGGATCTGAAATTTGATTTCGACATTTTGTTCTTGATTAGGTATTCGCTAATCCGATGTCGATTGGCGATGCCGTTGTGATCGATGGTGATGGCTGAGGATCTCAAGGGGAGTTTTGAAGAAGATCGTGGTATGTAAGTCTGGTTAACTATTTCATTGCCGATTTTATTTCAGAATTGATTTTATATGTTGTTTCTTGAGTGTTCTACTGTCTATGTGATTAGACGGTGAAATAGTTTAGGAAAATGTGGTATCTATCTGGAAGTGTATGTCAATTTGTATAAGAAAAATATGAAAGGGGTTAAGAAATGCCTTCTTTTTGTGTTTTGAAGTATTTACCTTGATTCCAATGCTCTCTGACTTTTGAATATGATCCTTGTAGGATTTAGGTAGAACAACCTCAGTTAGTAGACCAACTAGGCTATGATTCATTAGGTAATTCATGTGGAATTTTGATGATTAGATAGGAAGGTTATCTAATGGATTTGTAGTGTTGGGTATTAGATTAATGTACTAAGAGTATTTCTTTATTAACTATATGCTTACACACTTGATGATTAAAAAAAGTTTGTTTAGATCTTTATTCATTATTTTAGTATACGATTTTATTATAATTTCACTCGACTTTTTTTTGTCGTTGACAAGTGTCAACTCTCTTTCTCTCACCCTAGCACGATTACTACTAAATAATGGAATGTAATTATAATTAGTGAGGAATATAATGGCAATTGTGATCTTTCTTTTTTCATATGTAAACTATAAATCTAATCATACTAAATATACAGTACTGTTGAACTTTTGAACTAGCCAATTTCCATATTCATCCAGATTGTGGATACTCTTAGTTAATTGGATGAGTTGACTGTCCAAATTGAAACAAAATACATCGTCAAATTTGGACTAAATTGTAAGAATTACTTAGAAATAATTAAGTGTTCAAGTTTGAATTGTTTTAAAAGATGCTAAAGCTATATTCTTTTTGTGCTAAAAAAGAGATTAATGGACTGAGCCATGCATCTATCAAATGCGAATTTTTCCGATGCTGTCTGGATCCGAATCCGAAATTGGTGCAGATTCAGTTAAAAATCTAGATCCGGTCGGATTCGGATCCGAATACAGATAGCAAAACCAAAACTTTTTCGATCAGGATATGGATATGGATCCATCTAAAATACTTGGATTGGATATATATATATATATATATATATATATATACCAACAAGTGTATAACTTAAGTTGTGACTGGGTGGTTATCTCCTTATGTTTTCACCTAGAAGTCTCAGGTTTGAATCCATTGGCCCTTCATTTTTCCCCTTTATTTTTTGCATAACACCTAAGGAAAAATTTTAGTTAGACCCCTGGGCTGACCTTGATATTTTTTAGTTCCAAGTTTTAAAAAAAACTTAATTTAATTTAAGTTATATATCTACTAATTTTCATATAATCTTTGAACTCCTTTATATCCCCTGTAAAATTAAAATATGATCATCAACCGTTTTACTCGTATTCTATTAAATTACAATCATTGATATTTTTTCTTTAATACCTAATCTACTCTTCTGTTTTTTGATATATTAAGTTGAAATTTTGCATATTTTGTACTATTTTCTCTTCTTTTGTGCATTTATTTTATATAATAATAATTTGAAATCCGAATTTGTTTCCGTATACGATAGATTATATTCAACTTGCATCCGTATCCGAAATTTGCAGATACATATATGATTTTTTCCTGAGTCGTATCCCTATGCGTATTTATATTTAGAATGCAAATACGACAAATACGGATGTTGGTATTGCCAATATCCAATTTGTATCTGATCCGAAGCATCCTTACATGCATCATCACCTTTGGGAGCAAATTTTTTTGTGTAGTGATGGTTAAGATAGATTGATGAGGTTATTTACGGATTATAAATAATTGAGCCTATTAACTATGGAAACCAAATACGCAACACTTTGATTATTTGTAAGTTGCACAAGATCTATTTGAGAATGAACTGAGGATGAAGATACTAGAATTTCAAAACAACAAGGAGAATATCCAAAAGAGTCACTTGAGGAAGATATGAAGAACTTGAGTTTTTGGTCATGTGTTGTGGATTACCCATGCACTAATGCATAATGTTATTGAGTTTTATCTAGGTACATTGGTAGTAGTTCTTAGTTATGCTATTTAATCTGTCCTTGGTTTCCGGGAATACGAAGAAAAGTTAAAGGTAGCATGGCAATTCATCTCAAGAGATCAAAAAATGTGAAGTATATCTAGAACTTTGACATATGTGAGTTTGGATACAATGATTACTTTCGGATACTATTCCTCAATTGAGAATGACTTTGTGGATCCCAAAGCTATATTTATTGAGGTCAGAAGTTTCATTATAAGCGCACTATTTAAGGGATTTTCATACTTTTTTGAAAGATTATCTCAGAGAATTTGTCCATTTGTTTTTTTATTAATAAGTATGATAAATAAGAATTTAAAATTGATTGGTGACCTTTGGGACTTGTTGATATTAGATGGTTATATGTATGAGAATATTTGAGGTTGAATGAGTAAAGTCAGTTGAGGTTGATCATTATAAAGATTTAAGATTGATTACATATCTTGAGGATTATAGAGCTTTGGATGTAAATGCTCTTTAAGAGTATTTGAGATATATTTGCTAGTGGTTGTGCGAAAACTTTGAAGTCATCATTCTGTGAACGTATTCAAAGTTTAGGATATAATTTGTTACGTTAAAGAACTATCTTGTGAAACTTTTGTGAAGTAAGAAACTCTATTGTGACTGAGTTTTGAAAGAATGGTGAAAACATGAAGTGTTGGATTAGATTGGATCAGATTCATTATAGAAGTATTTTTCTTTTGATGTATGGAGGTTCAAATCTTGAGAATGATAAACCAATGGTAAATTAATTCTTTGGTAAATCATACATTATGGAGTAAACAAATATCATCACAAAGGCTCTTATTAGGATGAATGATATTCATAAGAACTATGGTATATTAGACTTGGAAGTATTGTGATAAGAGATAATTTTGATAAATTCTTTTACCTCATAAGAGAAAATTTGGATATTTAAGTGTTCAGCTTTCGAGGAGGGTAAATTTTATTGTAGGAGAGTGATTTCTTAACGAAAATATTTGTATACGACGAGTAACATTGTGATTGTGAGTTTTGGAAGATGTGATGAAATGTTTTGAGTATCTAGCATGTATCTGATTCAGAGAATTAGGTATTAATCCAATTGTGTGGACCCATGAAAGTCACTATATTTTCCTAGATGATTCGTGTATAAAGTGGTGTAGAAGTTGGTATGGGACCAACAGTTGAGGTTTGGGCAAGTATTTGATTTTTTGGTTTGTAAATGTGTGTTGATAATTCAAAATTTTATTTGAGCAGTGCATTGATAATTCAAATATTGGTTTCTAAATGTATAATGATCACGACGAAGGATCTCAGGAGAAGTTTTGAAGAAGATTACGGTATGTAAGTGTCATCAACTCATCATCTTCATTATTCTATTGAAATTATGGTTTCATTATACTACGACTTTGAAATTAGATCCCGGATTTCGTTGTAGATAAGCAACTAGGGTTTGGAATTCTGTTTTGGATCTGAAATTTGATTTCGACATTTTGTTCTTGATTAGGTATTTGCTAAACCGTTGTCGATTGGCGATGTGGTTGTGATCGATGGTGATGGCTGAGGATCTCAATGGGTGTTTTGAAGAAGATCGTGGTATGACGGTCTGGTTAACTATTTCATTGCCGATTTTATTTCAGAAATGATTTTATTTGTTGTTTCTTGAGTGTTCTACTGTCTCTGTGATTAGAAGGTGAAATAGTTTAGGAAAATGTGGTATCTATCTGGAAGTGTATGTCAATTTGTATAAGAAAAATATGAAAGGGGTTAAGAAATGCCTTCTTTTTGTGTTTTGAAGTATTTACCTTGATTCCAATGCGCTCTGACTTTTGAATATGATCCTTGTAGGATGTAGGTAGAACAACCTCAGTTAGTAGACCAACTAGGCTATGATTCATTAGGTAGTTCATGTGGAATTTTGATGATTAGATAGGAAGGTTATCTAATGGATTTGTAGTGTTGGGTATTAGATTAATGTACTAAGAGTATTTCTATAACAATTATAATGGGAGAGATGGGGTTGGTAAACAAATAAACAATTTTTTATTTTTTTGTGTATGTGTGTCAACACGTGCAGCGCACGTGTTGGTAGTTTTTTTTGTCTTTTTCATTCTCCCTCCACGTGCATCGCACGTGCATGATACTAGTCTTTATTAACTATATGCTTACACACTTGATGATTAAAAAAAGTTTGTTTAGATCTTTATTCATTATTTTAGTATACGATTTTATTATAATTTCACTAGACTATTTTGGTCGTTGACAAGTGTCAACTCTCTTTCTCTCACCCTAGCACGATTACTACTAAATAATGGAATGTAATTATAATTACTGAGGAATATAATGGCAATTGTGATCTTTCTTTTTTCATATGTAAACTATAAATCTAATCATACTAAATATACAGTACTGTTGAACTTTTGAACTAGCCAATTTCCATATTCATCCAGATTGTGGATACTCTTAGTTAATTGGATGATTTGACTGTCCAAATTGAAACAAAATACACCGTCAAATTTGGACTAAATTGTAAGAATTACTTAGAAATAATTAAGTGTTTTTGCCATCTTCTGTAGGTTTATATTTCAAGTTTGAATTGTTTTGAAAGATGCTAAAGCTACATTCATCTTGTGCTAAAAAAGAGATTAATGGACTGACCCATGCATTTAGGGATGCTTTCAAATACGAATTTATCTGATACCGTCCGGATCCGAATCTGAAATTGGTGCGGATTCAGTTAAAAATCCAGATCCGGTCGGATTCGGATCCGAATACAGATAGCAAAACCAAAACTTTTTCGGATCCGGATATGGATATGGATCCGTCCAAAATACTTGGATCAGATATATATATATATATATATATATATATATATATATAGTAATTGGTTAGATACGTTGACTTTCTATCATAAAAATATTTGCGGATCATTTTGAACCGGAAATACCCGAATATACGGGCATTTATGCTATGCGGTATATATATATATATAGTATATAACTTAAGTTGTGACTGGTGGTTATCTCCTTATGTTTTCACCTAGAAGTCTTGGGTTCGAATCCATTGGCTCTTCATTTTTCCCCTTTATCTTTTTCATGACACCTAAGAGAAAATTTTAGTTAGACCCCTGGGTTGGCTTGATATTTTTTAGTTCCAAATTTTAAAAAAACTTATATGAAGTTATATATCTACTAATTTTCATATAATCTATAAACTCCTTTATATCCTCTGTAAAATTAAAATATGATCATCAACCGTTTTATACTCGTATTCTATTAATTTACAATCTTTTATAATTTTTCTTTAATACCTAAACTGCTCTTTTGTTTTTTGATATATTAAGTTGAAATTTTGCATATTTTGTTCAATTTTCTCTTCTTTTGTGCATTTATTTTATGTAATAATAATTTGATTTCCGAATTTGTATTCGTATACGATAGATTATATTCAACATGCATCTGTATCCGAAATTTGCAGATACATATATGATTTTTTCCCTGAGTCGTATCCGTATCTGTCTTCATATTTAGAATGTGAATATGGATGTTGGTATAGACAATATCCAATTTGTATCTGATCCGAAGCATCCTTACATGCATCATCACCTTTGGGAGCATTTTTTTTGTAATAAATGGTTAAGATAGATTGATGAGGTTATTTACGGATTATAAATAATTGAGCCAATTAACTATGGAAAACCAAATATGCAACACTTTGATTATTTGTAAGTAGCACAAGATCCATTCGAGAATGAATTGAAGATGAAGATACTAGAATTTCAAAACAACAAGGATAATATCCAAAAGAGTCAGCTTGAGGAAGATATGAAGAACTTGAGTTTTTGGTCATGTGTGGATTACCCATGCACTAATGAACAATGTTATTGAGTTTTATCTAGGTACATTGGTAGTAGTTCTTAGTTATGATATTTAATCTGTCCTTGGTTTCCGTTAATACGAAGAACAGTTAAAGGCAGTATGACAATTTATCTCAAGAGATCAAAAAATGTAAAACATATCTAGAACTTTGACATATGTGAGTTTGAATACAATGATTACTTTCGGATACTATTCCTCAACTGAGAATGACTTTGTGGATCCCAAAGCTATATTTATAGTAAATGAGGATCACTGTTGAGGTTAGAAGTTTCATTATAAGTGCACTATTTAAGGGATTTTCATACTTTTGTGAAGATTATCTCAGAGAATTTGTCAATTTGTTTTTGATTAAATGGTATGATAAATAAGAATTTAAAATTGATTGGTGACCTTGGGACTTGTTGATATTAGATGGTTATATGTATGAGAATATTTGAGGTTGATCGGGAAAAGTCAATTGAGGTTGATCATTATAAAGATTTAAGATTGATTACATATCTTGAGGATTATAGAGCTTTGGATGTAAACACTTTTAAGAGTATTTGAGATATATTTGCTAGTGGTTGTACGAGAACTTTGAAGTCATTATTCTATGAAAGTATTCAAAGTTTAGGGTATAATTTGTTACGTTAAAGAACAATCTTGTGAAAATTTTGTGAGGTAAGAAACTCTATTGTGAATGTGAGTTTTGACAGAATGGCGAAAACATGAAGTGTTGGATTAGATTGGATCAGATTCATTATAGATGTATTTATGTTTTGATGTATGGAGGTTCAAATATTGAGAATGATAAACCAATGGTAAATTAATTCTTTGGTAAATCATATATTATGGAGTAAACAAATATCATCACAAAAGCTCTTATTAGGATGAATATATTATGGAGTAAACAAACACAAAAGCTCTTATTAGGATGAATGATATTCATAAGAACTATGGTATTAGACTTGGAAGTATTTAGATAAGATAAATCTGATAAATTCTTTTACCTCATAAGAGAAAATTTGGATATTTAAGTGTTCAGCTTTCGAGGAGGGTAAATTTTTATTGTAGGAGAGTGATTGCTTAATGAAAATATTTGTATACGACGAGTAACATTGTGATTGTGAGTTTTGGAAGATGTGATGAAATGTTTTGAGTATCCAGCATGTATCTGATTCAGAGAATTAGGTATTAATCCCATTGTGTGGACTCATGAAAGTCGCTATATTTTCCTAGATGATTCGTGTATAAAGTGGTGTAGAAGTTGGTATGGGACCAACAGTTGAGGTTTGGGCAAGTATTTGATTTTTTGGTTTGTAAATGTGTTTTGATAATTCAAAATTTTATTTGAGCAGTGCATTGATAAATATTTATGTTATGGTATAAGTACATTCATGAAGGTGTGATTCTAATGACGTTATCATGATGATTTTTGATAATTAAGGTTGTAGTAGCTCTGTATAATTTGAAAGTTTCTTAGTAGCATCACTGCATCAAGTCAGATTAGTAAGTTTCCTATGTAGTGTATTACTAATTTTGTGGGTTACCATTTTTAGCCAACTTGTGTGGGTTATTTTTCAATTTTTTTTTGCTGATTTTGATAAAATTCAGAATGTACATTTTAAGCTAATTTTGTAGGTTGTAGTCCTTGTTATCAGTCAGTTTTGGGAAAATTGGAAAATTATCTATTTTAGCTGGCCTTGTGGGTTAGTGCAATGTTTTAGGATAATTTCAAAAATTCTTAATTTAAGTGTCTTTAGCAACTACTATGAGACAAAGTTTATAGCCCACTATTTCTAGCCGATTTTGATAAAATTCAAAAATTAACTATTTTTGCCCACTTTATTGTGGTGGGGGTGGGGGGTAGGGGTAAAAGGTCCAATGTTTTTATTCACTATTTTATCAAACATTGCGGATAGTCTATTGTATTTTGCTTATTTCAAGAAATTCTACGTTTGTGAATTAGCAAACTTTTGTGTGTTATTGTCCATTTGCTTTAGCCGATTTCGAGAAAATTCGCAAATTCACTATTTTAGCTTACTTTGTGTTATGGTCTACCATTTTTAGTTGATTTCAAGAAATTCTTTGTTCAATCGTTTTAGTCAACTTTTGTGAGTTGTAATCTATTGCGTTTAGCTGATTTTTAGAAAATTCAAAAATTAACTTACAATCCACTGTTTTACATTTTTTATTATTTATTGAAATTTAGGAAGTGTTTTAACCAACTTTTGTAGGACATAGTCCGTCATTTTTAGCTGATTTTAACCAAGTTTTGTGGGTATATAGGCCACACTGTTTTTAGTAGATTTGGAAAAAAAAAATTGGAAATTCACTATTTTAGCCAACCTTGTGGGTTTTAGTCCACTAATTTGGCTGATTTCCAGAAATTCTAAATTTACGTATTTAGCAAACTTTTGTGGATTATACAGTCCATTTATTTTAGCCGATTTCGAGAAAATTTGGAAATTTACTATTTTACCTTACTTTGTGGTTTATTGTCCCACCCTTCGTTTGATTTTAAGAAAATTCGACAATTCACTATTTTAGCTAACTTTGTAACGGTTTTAGCTTATTTAAGACATTCTAAATTTACGTACTTCAGCAAACTTTTGTACACAGTTTTATGCTGATTTCGAGAAAATTTGGAAGTTCACTATTTTTGCTAGTTTTGTGGTGCATTGGATTTAGTTGATCTTGAAAATTTGAAAAATCCATCGTTTTTTTGTTGATTTCAGGAAACTCTAAATTTAAGTATTTTTGCAAACTTGTATGGGATTCCGAGAAAATTCGGAGATTCACTATTTTGGGTTACTTTGCGGGTTGTCCAATGTCTTTAGCTGGTTTCGAGAAGTTCCAAGTTTAAATGTTTTTGTTACTTTTGTGGGTTCTTATCCAGCCCTTTAGATGATTTAATGAAAATTTCAATTTAAGTGTTTTAGCCCAATGTTTGTGGGATATCGTTCGCCCTTTCCCCCCTATTTTGAAAATTTCTAAATTGTAGTGTCGTAACCAAGTTTTTTGGGTTATCGTCCATACAGCTTAAGCTAATTTCAAGAAAATCCAAATCTTCACTATTTTAGCTTACTTTGTGGTTCATATTGTTTTAAAAAACTGGAAAATCACTATTTTAGCTAACTTGTGGGTTATAGTCCAACCATTGTAGGGAATTCTAAGTTTAAGTGTATTCACAAACTTTTGTGGGTTCACCGTTTCTAACTGATTACAAGAAAAATTTAGAAATTTACTACTATTTTAGCTAACTCTGTGTGCTAGTCCACCGTTTTTAGCTGATTTCGAGAAAGTCTAAAGTTCAATTGTTTTTGTCAACTTTTGTGGGTTATAATCTAATGCTTTTAGCCAATTTGGAAAAGGTTTTGAAATTCACGGTTAAGCTAACTTTGTAGGTTACGGTCACCGTATTTAGATGATTTAATGAAATTCTAATTTTAAGTGTTTTAGTTAACTTTTGTTGGGCATAGCCAATTTTAAAATTTCTAAATTTATGCGTTTAACCAAAATTTCTGGATTACAGTCGGGATTGTTTTTAGTCGATTTGGAGAAAATTTGAAATTCACTATTTTAGCTAACTTTGTGGGCTATAATCCATCGTTTCAGCTGATTTCCATAAACTGTAATTTAAAGTATCTTAGCCAACTTTTGTGGGTTCTATAGTCCATTTTTATTGCTGGTTTTGTGGAAAAATTGGGAAATTCATTATTTTAGCAAACTTTGTGGGTTGTATAGTCCATTGTTTTTAGTTGATTTTGTGAAAGTAGCGAAATTCACTATTTTAGCTAAGTTTTAGTTGATTTAAGAAATTATAAATTCAAGTGTTTTAGCAAATTTTTGTGGGTTATATATGGTCCACTGTTTTTGCTATTTTTGTGGGTTATGGGAAGTTACTGTTTTTGCTAAATTTGTGGGTTATAGTTATTGTTTGTAGTCAATTTTGAGAAAAAAATGAGAGTTCACTATTTTTGCATACTTTTTGGGTTATTGTCCATTGTTTTTATTTTATTTCAAGAAATCTCAAATTTATGTATTTTTGCAACCTTTTGTGGGTATTTGTCCACTGTTTTTAATCATTTTTCGAAAATTCTGAAATTCACTTTTTTTGGTTACTTTGCAGGTGTCTACCGTTTATTGCTGATTTCGAAAAATTCTAAGTTTAATTTTTTAGTCAACTTTTGTGGGTTATAGTCTACTACGTTTTTAGCCGATTTCGGAAAAAATGAGAAATTCATTTGTGAAGCTAACTTTGTAGGTTACAGTCTTCGTTTGCAGATGATTTAATGAGATTATGAACTTATGTTTTTTTACTATTTTTTGTGGTAGTAGTAGCCGATTTTGAAACATTCAAAATTAAATTTTCTTAACCAAGTTTTGTGGGTTATCGTCCCCACTACATTCTTTGCATTTTCTAGAAAATTTGAAAGTTCACTATTTTAGCAAACTTTGTGGGTCCTAGTCAAATTGTTTTTACTTGATTGTGAGAAAATTCGGATATTCACTATTTTGGATAACTTTGTGGGTATTAGTCCAATGTAAGAAATCCTAAATTCGTGATCGATGGTATAAGTACTTTAATGAAGGGGCAATTCTGATGATCTTTTCGTAAGGATTTTTAATAAACAAGGCTTTAGTAGCTCTATATAATTTGAAAACTTGTTAGTTGCATCACTGCAGTGGGTCAGATTTAGTAGGTTTCTGATGTACGGTGTTACAATTTGGTATGGGAGCAAAAGGTTTGCATCATAGAATTTTAGAACGATCAATGAACTTGAAGACAATGAGCATCCGATGTTTTTGACTTATCTGAGTATAGCATTAGTAGTAGTAGTAGATTGGGGATTAACATTTGGGGACTAAAGGAGATAATTTTTTTTGTTTCATGAATGTTTTAATTGTGTACAGAATGTTATGATTAATTGTATGGCTTAGATGATACTGACTGAGAAGACCTTGAAATGTTGAGACTAAGGCTTCTTGCTGATTAGATTAATTTTAGCACTTCCATATGGAGAAAAGTTTGTGAGGAATATATCAATGTTAGTATAAGGAAGTTTGTATGGTGTTTTGTATGTAATATACTTTTTAATATTTTAAACTTATTTGTATAATTGGCTACCAAGTAGGAAATATGGGTAGGTTTGGAAAATCCTGCTTCAAGTATTCCACTTTTTTAAAATAACATACCTCAACTTTTTGGAGTAATGTGGTTCATTCTTGTCCAAATAAACTTTCGTCCATTATCCTCAAAAGTTGAGGGATGTGCTTTCAGAAATTGATAGTTGATGAGTGTTTTTTTAAAAGATGGAATAGTTTAGAAGTGTTTTTTAAAATTTAGCCTAGGAAGTAATATGGTTATTAGATGCTTTTGATCATTGACGATATATTGACCTTGTCAATGACATACAAGTTTGAATTGATATAACGATGTTAAAGCTGTACTTGTCTTATGCTTGAAAGAGAAGTATTAATGGAATAAGTAATGCATCACCTTTGGGAACAAAAGTATTTTAGTAGTAAATGGAAAAAGACATATTGATGAGGTTATGTATGGATTATAGATAATTGAGTCGATTAACTATGGAAAACCAAATATCCAACAGAGGTCAACTTTTTGATTATCTGTAAGGACCACTAGATCTTGAGATTGAACTGCAGATGAATATACTAGAATTTCAAACAACGAGGAGTATCAAAATGAGTAACAATTTTTGGTCGTATGGTTTGAATTAACCATGTTTCAATGCATAAAGGTATTGAGTTTTATCTAGGTAACGTTGTAGTTCTTAGTTATGATATTTAATCCTTCCTTGGTTTTTGGGAGAAGATGAAGAATAATTGAAAAATGAGAAACATATGTAGAATTTTGACATATGTGAATTTGAATACAATAATTACTTTCTCGGAGGAAACTGACTTTGTGGATCCCAAAGCTAAATCTATAGTAAATGAGAACACTCTAATGATCATTGTTGAGGCTAGAAGTTTTATTAAAAGAGTACTACTGATGGATTTTCAGTTTTTTGTGAAGATCATCTTAGTGAATTTGTCCATTTGTTTCTCAGCACTAGGTTTGATAAATGAGAATTTGAAATTGATAGGTGACTCAGGATTTGTTGATATTGGATGGTATATGAATGAGAACATGTAAGGTTTGATTGACTAGAGTCGGTTGAGGTTGATCATTATAAAGATTTAAGATTGATTACCTATCCTGAGGAGTAAACATTGTTCAGAGTATTTGAGATATATCTGCTAGTGGTTGTATGAGTTCTTTGAAGCTATTATTATTATTCTATCAAAGTATTCAAAGTTCTACTCTTGTGAAGCTATTGTGAAGTAGGAAACTATATTGTGGTTGAGTTTTGAAAGGAGATCATAGATTTGAAGTGTTCGATTAGATTGGATCATATTCATTTGAGAAGTATTTATCTATTGATGTACGGAGGTTCAAATCTGGAGGCTAATAAACCTATGGTGAATTTGGGTAAATAATACATTCAGTAAACATTGTATCTGTAATAATCCCTAGCCTAAATTTTCTTCTATTCTTTCTATCTTCCGTATTCTAAGCATCCCTATATATATATATAATTCCCAGTAGAATTGTGTTCATAGTAAATTAAAGTGAGGAGGAATCAAGGGAAGCAAGGAGGAGAAGGCAATTGGAGGTTTTTTCACTTAAGTAAAAAGGTCCTTTACCTCTTGTTTATTTTTTTTTATGGACTTTTGACATAGAAAGATATGCTTGTTAGAAAAATATGCTTGTTAGAAGCTTATGATTGGTAAGATGATTAATTGAAAGTATTGAATGTTTTGGTTCATATGAAGTAAGCTTAGCAAGATGATGGTCTAAATAGAAGAATAGTAGATGATGCATGCTTACTCACAATCCATGTTTTACTCTTTAGGAAATTAACTAATTATTTATTTATGTATAATGAGACGAAGTGATTATGTGAAGTAAAAAGTTTTGATTAGAAGAGGCACTTGTGGAAATTTTTATATGCTAGTAGGATAGAGTTGATGAAGAATTTACATGTATGTTTAATTATAGTCAGATCTATAAGGAATTAGTACATGAGATTTTTTATATATTATATAGAATATCATGAAAGATGTTGTATGTTAGTAGATATAAATTATATAGAATGATGTTGCATGTCAGTAAGAAAGATTATATAGAATGATGTTGTATGTTGGTAGATTTAAATTATATAAAACAATGTTGTATGTTAGAAAGAAAGATCGCTTATATATGCTTAAGAAAACTTAAATAGAAGAATTGTGGGAAGTGTATGCCTAGTTAATAAAATTGTTTAGTTAGCTTGTAGAATAGAGAATAGAAAACTACTCATTCATTATAGTTTAAACTACTTGTTAATTAGTAATGCATGGTAGAAGTAGTACTTCAAAGTAGAGTTAGTAGTCACTTAAAAGTAATAGTAGTAAAGTAGATAGTAGTGAAAGCCATAAGTCGCATACTTAGCTAACTAAAATTTAAGATAGTATAATAATGGTAGTAAGGTAGAAAAGCCACTTGTAGTTGTATACTTAGCTAACCAAAAATTCATGATGAGTAAAGTAGATTGTAGTATGGTAATGAAAAGATTGTAGGCATTAAAGATTTTATTAAGCAAGTATGCATAAGTATATGCATATGGTGGTAGTATGCATAAGTATCTGCATATGGTTGTATGTGGTGCCTTAAGTGCACTAGTGTTGATATGCATATGGTGATATCTAGTGCACTAAGTGCCCTTTGTTATACATATGGTGATAGTAAATGCATATTAAGTACACTAGTTTTGACTTATGTCAATGACAAATATCTAAGCTAAACTGACTCTTAGCTTAATTCGATAAAATTTAATTGAATCCATACTCGAGTTAGATAACTTATTGTAACACAAGATTAACCTTTGGATATAGGTTTAAATTACCTAGTAACCAACTATCATTGAATAAGAAACTAAGTAGAATATATTAAGAATAAGAAATAGGAAATAAAGGACAACAAATGTTAATAAGATTATATGACCAATAAAATAAGGACAGACACTAGTTGGGAGTGTACTCACCCGTCAAGGGGACGCGCACGACATCTCATCTGGGATGCGTGCAACGCTGTCTCGACTGTTGATTTCTGAGATTTAGCGATAGAGGTCGAAATCTAGGGGAATGGACCCTTATGAGTACGTTTATGTTCTAAGTTATCCATATGAACAATGAGCTAGAGTATAACTCTCAGTCTCTGACGGAGTAGGGATCGGCCTGCCGATTTGCCTTATGTTCGGATAACTTATGGTAGAGTCCGGATGTGGAGAAAGTGTTGGATCCTGTAGGCAAGGCAAGAAACACTAGAGGGAGGGTTGAATAGTGTTTTATAAAAAATAATTGCGGAATTAAACTTTTTCTTCTATCCAGTCGACTTGAAAAGAGAAACCAGTCGACTGGGGCGACAGTTAAGAAGAGTATTTTAAGACGAGTCTGATCAGTCGACTTATAGAAGAACCAGTCGACTTATCAAACAAGTTTTCAGAGAGTATGTAGTACAAGTCTGACCAGTCGACTTAAAAAGAGACGCAGTCGACTGTCCAGACAAGTTTTACAGAGAACCTAAAAAAAGTAAATGAAATGCAAGTTCAGAGAAATACAACCACAGAGTACACACGATGTATCCTGGTTCGGTCCTCCCGACCTACATTCAGTTCCCAAGCAACCCACTTGAGATTTTTCACTATTCTTGAAAAAGTACAAGAATACTCTATGGCGTAAGACAACAACCTTGTCCAACCCGTAGTCCTCTCTCACAACTAGAGAGAGCAACCCACTCTTCCACCAAGAGTGAAAACCTGACTCTGAAACCGAGAGGACCACTCTCACAACCGAGAGTGAAAAGAAAACAATAAAAATGTTTACAATCAACCTATAGCCTTGTTATGAATGTGATTTTGTACGTGGCTATTCGGTCAACTTTTGAATTCAGTCCAAAACGAATTCGATGTTATGCTGGACTGAAAACAGAGAACCACGACTTAGAAATTTTGGAGTGCAAGTTAGAATGCTTGTTCTTTTGAAAGTAAGAGTCTTAAACTTTTTAAGCAAAAATCTTGGAACCTTTCAATGTTGATTCACAGACTCTATATATAGACTGGAATCCATTGAAACGTTATAAAAACAGTTTATAAAACCGATTAAAAACGGATATAAACTTTTGAATTCGAAAATTCAAGTTTTGAAATCAGTAAACTGTCGAAACGACTTGAACAGTCGACTGGGTTGCCATGATGAGTCGACTGGTCAGAGTTTGAAAGAGTTCAGACAGTTTCGTACTGAACAGTCGATTGATGCCATAAGGCAGTCGACTAGTACTCAACAGCTGATCTAAATCAAACTGTTTCGACCTTTAAATCTTTTGAAAAAGCAACACAGTTATAAAATAAGTGTGAGTGTGTGTGTGACAAGGCTGTTACATCAATCTAAGACTCAAAGAACGGAAAAAATTACAAATTGTTTACAAGACATAAGATAACACATTTCAGCATTGGTCTTGTCTTGTGTCTTTGAGTCTTGAAATGGAGATTTAGCCTTTGTCTTTGACATTGAATGCTTGATCACACTTGAGCTTTAGAACCTTATAGAGCTTGATCAATTTGCTTTGAGCTTGTTTGAACATTTTGCCTTTGTGTACATCCTGTAATATATAAGAAATAGCACAACAACTTTGCATTGTGTTGTAATCATCAAAATCAAGAATCAACCGAAAGATCACCGATTTCGCAGGACTGCAGTTGAGTTGAATGATCACCGGCCTGTCGGGAGTGGAAAGAGACCACCGGCCGGCGGAGTGGAGAGAGACCACCGATTTCGACAGATCGGGGTGATCACCGACTTTCGGGAGTGGAGAAAGACCACCGATCCGATGCAGTAGACGGAATAGACCATATTTACTGCAGCTCTACCAGTCACTAAATAAATGCCAGGAATAGGAAAGAGTACAAGAATATATTTGCATTGCGAGGGAGTGAACCCTATAATCTGAAGTAGGCTCAAGCTTGACTAGGACATATATAGTATGGGATGCACATGTTTCCAAATCAAGTATGCATTAGAATAAGAGCATCGCGTGCATTGACATTGTGCATTAGATTCTAGGTCAAAATATACACCAACACTCCTATTGTATAATTTTCACATTTTCCTTCCACATTAATATTGTTTGTTGAGGATTTGGGAAATTGCGGTTTTCATCCGTTTTGCGTCAGTTGTATTCAACTGACGGTTGTATTCAACTGACGTGCCCACAGTTGGTTTGTAGGACTGATCGTGAGAATAAAAGAGTTTTGGGCCGTGATGCATTCCAAGTGGAAAGTATAGTTTATCATGTACAATGTAAGTTTTGATTTCCTGTGATTTCTTTTCTGTGTTGTGTACTTATTTGAAGCAATGATCTTGGGTTGTGTCACGAGTTTCCTGTATATGGATTTCGGGGCGCTACAGTATCATCTCAAAGGTTTTGATTAGGATGAATGATATTCATAAGAACTGCTATTGGACTTTGTTGTACTTTGATAAGAGATGATCTTGATAAATTCTTTGACCTCATAAGAACAAATTTGGATACAAGTATTCAACTTTCAAGGACGATAAATTTCTTATGGTGGGAGATTGATTGCTTAACAAATAACTTTGTTATAACGAGTGACATTGTTATTGTGAGTTTTCGAAGATGAGTATATATGAAATGTTTGAAGTGTCCCATGTATCTGATTCAGAGAATTAGATATTAATCTAGTTGTTTGGACTCATGAAAGTCGCAATATTTTTCTATTTGACTGTTGAAGGCTAAATTTGAAAAAACCCCCTTGAACTATTCCCTTTATGCAGAAAACCTCACTGAACTATTTTTTATGCAAAAACCTCCCTGAAGTATGTTTTCAAAAAACCTCCATGAAGTATATTTTCAAAAAACCACATCTAACTTTTATGCTTGTATTAGATAACCTCATTCATCTTTGCAAGTTGGTTCATAAAACACCATGCATCTTTCTCATTATTGTCAAAAACCTTACTCAACTTTTGCAGAAATCTCACATCATCGGAGTGGGTTTTTTGCAACCGTACTTCAGGGGGGTTTTCTGCATAAAAAATAGTTCAGTGAGGTTTTCTGCATAAAGGGGATAGTTCAAGGTTTTTTTTTTCAAATAAGTTTATATGCTTGAGCATCAAATTTATTTTGATAATTCGAAGTTCGATTCGAGAAGTGCATAGTTAAATATTTAATTGATGCGTAAAAAGTACTTTAATGAAGGTCTGACTCTTTTGACTTTATTGTACATTTTTTTTTTGATAATTAAGGATTAAGTATCTTTGTATAATTTGAAAGTCTTTTAGTAGCATCAGCGCATAAAGTCGGACTAGTAATTTCCGGTGTAGGGTATTACAAATTTTGTGTGTTATAGTCCACATTTTAAAGCCGATTTTGAGAGATTATAAAACATAAGTATTTTCGCTATAGGGTATTACAAATTTTGAGGGTTATAGTCTACCGTCTGTAACCGATTTCGAGAAATTCTGAATGTAAGTGTTTTAGTTATAGTCTAATGTTTTTATCACATTTCAATATTTACTATTTTAGCTGACTTTCCGGGTTATAGTTTACAGTTTTTAGATGGTTTTGAGAAAATTAAGAAATTGTCGATTTTAGCTGATCTTGTGTTAGTCTGCAGTTTTTAGATGATTCAAAAATTTTCAATTTATCAAACTTTTGCGAGTGGTCCACTGTTTTAAGCCAATTTTGAGAAAAATCTAAAAGTCAACTATTTTAGCCTACACTAATTATATTCAATTTTGAGAAAATATGGAAATCCACTATTTTAGCTCACTTTGGGTGTATTCTACCTGTGCTTTCATCCGTTATTTTCCAATGTTTTAAGCCGATTTTGAAAAAAATCATAAGATCAGCCTCTCGCCATCTATTTGCATTGTGCAATTGTTTGATAACATGAAATAACCAAAAGCTCTACCTTCCCTCTCTATCTATCCAAGAGAGGGAAGGGCAGAGGCCTTTGGTGTCCCTTCTAGTCAAGAATTGGGGCCTCACAATCACTAACAAAATATGCTTTTCTCATGCCTTTCTTCGTTCATGGTTCACTATTTTAGCTAATTTTGTGGGTTATGGTCCATTTTTTGTAGTTGATCTTGAGAAAATTCAGAAAATTGCTATTTTAGCTTTACTTTTGGGGTCATAATCTACTATTTCTAGCCGATTTTGAGAAATTGACTAAGTATAATTGTTTTAGTGAAGTTTTGAGCATTGTAATCGCTTTTAGCCGATTTTGATAATATTTTGGAACTTCACTTTTAAGCTAATTTTGTAGTTTAAAGTCCAGTTTTAGATAATCTCATAAAATGATGAGTCGAGTGTTTTAGCCAACTTTGTGGGATATAACCTCCTGCTTTTAGCCGATTATGAAAAATTCTAAATTTAAGTATTTAACCTTGTTTTGTGTGTAGCTCACTCTGTTTTTAGTCGATCTGGAGGAAATTCGGAAATTCGCCTTTTTAGCAAACTTTGTGGGTTATAGTCGATTGTTTTTTGCTGATTTCCAGAAATTCTGAACTTAAGTATCTTATTGAACTTTTGTGGGTTATATTGTCTATTTGTTAGCCGATTTTGAGAAAATTTGGAAATTTAGTGCTTCAGCTAACTTTGTCGGTTATAGTGCTACTGTTTTTAGCTGATTATAAGAAAATTTGAAAATCCACTAATTTAGCCAACTTTGTAGTGTAGCTAATTTAAGCTTTGTAGCAAACTTTGTGGGTTATATTTTTAGTCTACTATTTTATGTCGAATTAGTGAAAAATTGGAAATTCACTATTTTCGCAAATAGTTCATTGTTTTTAGTTGACTTTGAGAGAATTTAAAATTTTCTCTATTTTTGCTTACTTTGTGGGTTATATATAGTCGACCATTTTACCTGATTTCATGAAACTCTAAATTTAAATATTTAAGCTAACTTTTGCTGGTGTGTCCACTATTTTAAGCCGATTTTGAGAAAATTCGGAAATTTGCTATTCTAGCGAACTTTGTGGGTTATATTCTACTGTTTTTTGTCGATTTTAAGAAAGTTGGAAATTCACTATGAGCTTACTTTGCGTGTCCCACTGTTTAAAATTTTTATGTTCAAATGTTTTAGTAAACTTTTATGGGTTATAATCCACCATTTTTTGTTGATTTAATGAAAATTTGAATTTAAGTGTTGAACCAACTTTTTGCGGGATGTAGTCTGACATTTTAACTAATATCTGTGAGTTATAATGAAATTTTGAGCAAGTGTTGAACAAATTTTTTGAAAATTTCAAACTTGAAGTGTTTTAACTAATATTTGTGGGTTATAGTGCAAACAGATTTTAGTCGATTTCAATAGAATTCATAAATTCACTATTTTAGCTAATTTTGTGGGTCATATGTTTTATTTTTTTATATCCAATTTGAAAAAATCCGAAATGTCCACTATTTAACGAAATTCTACACTTTTTGGTTCCACAAAATTGTGTATAGTCCACTAGTTTTAGCTAATTTTCGAGAAAAATTGGAAATTTATTATTTTAGCTAAACTTTGTTGCTCCACTGTTTTCAGCCGATTTGGAGAAAAATCAAGGAATTCACTATTTTAGCCGATTTGGAGAAATTTTGGAAATTCACTTTTTAATCTAACTTTCTAGGTTAAAGTCCACCGATTTTAGATGATTTCATAAAATTTTGAATTTAAGTGTTAACTTTTGTGGGATGTAGCCGATTCTGAAATTTCTAAGTGTTTTTGCCAGATATTGTCCATAGTGTTTTTAGTCGACTTGGAGAAAGTTCGAATTTCACTATTTTAGCAAACTTTGTGGGCTTTAAGTCTGTAATTTTAGCCGATTTTGAAAAATTCTAAATTCAAGCATCTTCTGCAACTTTGCGGGGTTATATACTCCCATCTTTAAAAGCCGATTTGAGAAATTTGGAAATTCATTATTTTAGCTAACTTTGTGGGTGTAGTCCACCGTCTTTAGCTCCATAGTTTTTAGCGGATTTTGAGAAAATTCAAAATTCACTATTGTAAGGAATTTTTAGCGTTTATTAGCATTTTTGTGGGTTACATATAGTCCACTGTTTTAAGCCGGCCTCGAGAAAATTCAGAAATTTGCTATTTTTGCTAACTTTGTGGGTTTTTTATAGTTCACTGTTTTGAGTTGATTTTTTAAAAATGCAAAAAAATCACTATTATGATAACCTTTTGGGTTATGTTCCGCTGAGGGTGGCAATTAGCTCGTACCTGACCCAGGCCCGACTAGGTCCGATCTGGTTATTTGCGAGTTTGGACTAATCATTTATCAATTCGACTTGGGATTGGTCTCAACTTTTTAGGGCCGAACAAAATTCGGGCTTGGCTCGGGCTCAAGTATTTAGGCCTTACAGGCCCGGATTAAATTTGTGCATCTACATGTTGAGGGGTTTAGGGATTAAATTTGTTCATCTACATGTTAGACGGATTAAGGCCCGGATTAAATTTGTGCATCTACATGTTGAGGGGTTTAGGGATTAAATTTGTTCATCTACATGTTAGACGGATTAAATTTGTGTATCAAGTTAAGGGGTGTTTTTTCAGAATTTGATAGTTGATGGGTGTCTTTATAGAGGACGGAATTGTTGTTTGTTGGGGGGGGGGGGGTGTTTTTATTCAAATTTAACCTAGGAGATAATATTGTTATTCATGTTATTATTGGGGATAAATTGGCCTTGTCCATGACATACAAGTTTGAATTGTTTTTGTGAATGTCCCTGCCACTAAGCTAAAACTTCGAAGTGTTAGAAGGGTTGAGGGAAATTGCACTTGTATACTAATGACCCCTTAGGTCGAGAGCTCATTTTTTTATAAGCCGAAGAAACGAGATAATGCCCAACAAATTGTGGGCCGAGACCTGGACTATACGTAGCGGTATTTTAAAAAAATCCGCATTTAAATTGCGTAGCCTGTGGGATTCTAACCTGGGTTGGTCTGATACCATTTGAAAGTTCCGGCCACTAAGCTAAAATTTTGAAGTTGTAGAAGGGTTGAGGGAAATCGCACTTGTAGTGTAACAAAAGTTATTAAAACTATCATTGTCTTATGCTAGAATAAAGAAGCACTAATGGACTGAGTAATGCATAACTTTTTGGAGCAGAAGTATTTTAGTAATAAATGGAAAAGATAGATTGATGAGGTTATTTATGGATTGTCGATCATTGAGCCAATTAACCATGGAAAACCAAATATGAAACACTTGAGTGGTCAACTTTTTTATTATCGATAAGGAGCACTGGATCTATTTGAGAATGAACTGAAGATGAAGATTCTACAAAACAAGAAAGAGAAAATAGAACATGAATTCTTGGTCATGTGTTTTGGTCCTTTTGGATTAACCATGCCGTAATGTATAGAATTCTCGAGTTTTTTAAGGTAAATTTTTAGTTATGATATATATATATATATATATATATATATATATATATATATATATATATATATATATATATATATATCCTTTGTTTCCTGGAGAATGTGAAGAACAGTTGAAGAAAATATAGCCATTCATCTCAAGAACTAAAAAAATGAGAAATATATGTATATTTGAATTTGAATATGTTAAGTTATTCCGGATAACGTTCTTTGTAGGAAAATGACTTTGTGGATCTCAAAGCTTAATCTATAGTAAACGAGAACGCTCTAATGTTCATTGCTGAGGTTAGAAGTTCTATTATAAAAGTAGTACTATATAAAAGTGCTATTGAGGGATTTTTAGACTTTTCTGAAGATTATCTCAGTGTGTTTGTCCATTTGTTTCTGACCATTAAGTTTAATAAATGAGAATTTGAAAATTGATTGGTGACCCTGGGGACTTGTTGAAATCTGATGGTGATATGTATGAGAATATTTGTGGTTGATTGAGTAAACTCAGTTGAGGTTGCTTGATTACTTATCTTGAGGATTATAGACCTTTGGATGTAAACGTCCTTAAGAGTAGCTGAGATATATTTGCTAGTGGTTGTATGAGTTCTTTGAAGCTATTATTATTATTCTATTAACATATTCAGAGTTCGAGTTTGAAATTTCTTATCGTAAAGAATACACTTGTGAAGCTTTTGTGAACTTCGAAATTCTAATGCGATTGTGAGTTTTGAAAGGCCATGGAGTTGATGTGTAGGATTAGATCGGATCATATTCATTTGCGAAGTATTTATCTATTGATGTGTGGAGGTTTAAATCTTGAGGCTAATAAACCTATGGTGAATTAGTTCTTTGGTAAATAATACATTATGGTTTAAATGAGTATCATGACAGAGGTTTGGATTAGGATGAATGATATTCATAAGAACTGGTTTTGGACTTGTGTATTATGGTTTAAACGAGTATCATGACAGAGGTTTGGATTAGGATGAATGATATTCATAAGAACTGGTTTTGGACTTGGATGTACTTTTATATGGGATGATTTCAATAAATTCTTTTACCACAAAAATAAAAGGATATTCAAGGAAGACAAATTTTTTATTTTAGGAGACAATTTTTTTTTGTATGTAATGGGTAACATTATGATTGTGAGTTTTAGAATTTGGATGGTGAGCATATATGAAAAGTTTGAAAGATCCATCATGTATTAGATTCGGAGAATGAGATATTAATTGAATGGTGTGGACATTAGGAATTGTTTCGACAGATACATGTTCAACACTTTCGAGATAAGATTTTATTTATTTAAGGTAAATAATTGGTTCCATCAAAGCATGTGGAATAAATAAATTATAGAAAAAGTTTGTGTGCCATTGAGATGTGTGTGTGTATATCTATATATTTCAGAACTTTATGAATCATATGTATAAAAAATGTGATGGATTTGGTTAACTAATGATGACATTAATTAGTTGGATGATATAAGGGCAAAGAAAGTATCTTTAATGTGTGAATATTTAACTTCCGAGGACTAAATTTCGTAATGTGTAACATCCCAAATTTTATAAGGAAATTAGATAATTATTATCATAAGAATTATGAATAACGTGCAATTCATTAAATTGAAAAGAAGGGCACTAAATTGAAGAGAAGGCTTATTGAGTTTGGCTTCCCGAAAGTCACAATATTTTCCTAGATGATTTTTTATTAAAGTGGTGTTGAACTTGCTACCGGACCAATGATTGAGGTTTGGGCAAGTATCAAATTTTTTGGTTTCTGATTGTGTGTAAAAGTTTACATGCTAGAGTTATGTATTGAATGCATTTTGATAATTCAAACTTTGATTTGAAGTGCATATAGTTAAATTTGTAATTGATAGTAAAACTTTAGGGAATTTAAATAAGCCCCCCCTTTTCAAAATAAATTCCCTTCGCCAAAATAATTCCACACCCGATTTTTTTTGGCCACGTCAGACTTTTAGGCTGCAGATACAACATGCGGCCCGTACTGATATTTAATTTTCGTTGCTGCTACTGTTATCTGCAACCATAATTCATAAAGACAGTGGAAGTTGTAAAGAATGGCCGTTGTTTGTAAACGCGACTTCAATTCCACTAAAGCCGCAGTTAGGAGTTGCATCATGGTCTTTATGTATGCCGCAATTTGGAGTTGCGACTGTACAAGCCAAAGCTAGACACAGAGAGTACACTCTCGCGTTGAAAATTGTAAGTAGAGTCCGCATTTTGTAATCGTGGCTTCGTTTCAATAGAAGCCGTAGTTGGGAGTTGCTGCACCATTTTTATGTATGCCACTATTTGGAGTTGCGATTCTACAAGCCAAAACTAGAGACGAAGAGTATACTCTTGGGTTGGAAATTAAAGGAAGCCGATGTTCGTAGGCTTTGTTTCAACATGAGCCACATTTGGGAGTTGCGGCACTGTCTTTATCAATGCCGCAATTTGGAGTTGCGACTATACAAGCCAAAGCTAGACAGGGAGAGTAGACTCTCGGGTTGAAAATTGTAAATAGAGGCTGCAGTTTGTAATTGCGATTTTGATTCCACTGCACAGTTAGTAGTTGAGTTTTTATTTGTTGAGTGATAAATGAGAATGCAATCTCCACTCATTCAGTGTTACAATTCCAAGTGGCTGCAGCTAGCTAACATATATATATTCTTAGCAAGACTAATCCATATAGCTTACATACATAATATCAAAACCTCCAGTTCCATTTACAAAGAGCAAGATTAATATGCTCCGCATATAATCAATGAAAGAAAGAAAAGGAATATTGTAGTAGTTCAAAACAAGCAGTAGCTAAGTTGTTTTGGAAGCAGAAATATATACATCAAAACTAACCCCCCGTGTACATAAAATTGAGTCATAGGACTTCTTCTTCTTCCTCCTTTGAGCTTGTTGTGACACTTGTGTCAGCTGTGACAGGGGAATATGCTCATCTACTTGCTCCTCATGTTATTGCAACTGCTGATCACCCTGTAATTTAGATTCATGTGCTTGTGACTTGGTCCTATAAGACATTCCATGTTTTCCAGTCTGATGAATTGGACCTGTCAAGATAGCCTCTAATATGGCAGCCTCACCAAACTCCTCAAGTTGTACTTTGCAAGGTTAAAAAATGTCTTGCAAATTCCGTGACGGCATCAGACACATTACTTGACAAGGCATGAGTGCATGTTAGTCCAATCTTCCTTGTTTCATCAATCTGCAACAAAATAGAATGCATGCATATATTGTACTATGAACTACCGAATTTTATTCAAATGATAAAATATAAAGATACATATATGAACTCATCAAAGAAGTCTTAATGAAGGATATGATATATCTTTTCACTGCTTCACCAAGTGTCGTGCCAACTTCTGATATGGTCTCAAATCTTTTTTCTTTTTCTTCCATTCACCTCTCACTTGACTAATCATCAGCTTGGAATCCCCTATAAATTCATTTTAGATGCCTTGCATCCAGCTGAAGTGTTGCTTGTTGGCCTGCGATGAAAGCTCCCTTCGATCGGAAGAAGGCTCATCCCGATTGACACATGCCGGATGATACACCTTCGGGCATCTCCTACGATCGCAGACGACGAGGTATCCACGAAATCGGGAAGCGAAAGCAAGCCCTAGCAGTCAACATAAACCTCTCCTGAAATGGAAATAATAATAATAGGGCGACCTTGGCTCCTCTCGCTTGGACTAATTGACCCGACTTAGTGTCCCATCTCATAATAGCCCGCCTGTGAAAAATGTATTATACGAGGAAAACCAGATTATCATCTCCAATTTCATATGCTTCGTGCAAGTGATTTGGGACCCGTCGATAGGGTCAAGGGTAAGGTATATTCGCGAAGACGCAAAGCATCACTTTTCTATTTCTGACAAATTTTCATGATGTCGACGCCTTTGGTTGAAAGATAGGTTGCGTAGTTGAATGTCCAGGAGCTGGTTCAGTCCCTCTTTTTGGAATTGGTAGTTGGACCACTGTTGGCATAGTAACATGAGGTACAATAAACAATCGTGTAATCCTCTGATACCATGATGCATATGCATTGTGCACTGATCCATTCTGGCAAAATTTCTGTAATGATAATATCAAATATGGGCTCATTCCATTGGATAACTTGATCATGATAATATTTTCCCCAGTCATGATCAGGTAATCGACCTTGCCCTTTGATACTATGCAGTGCATGGTCATGTGCTTGAGCGGCTGCATTGCTTTGCTGAAGTCCGAGTTATCGAAGAACTCGGTCAGGATAATAATGCTCTACCACACCAAAGTTGATAAGTGGTGTTCTTGTCAATCATAACTTTTTACTCGTTGTGCAAGCAGGTGGTAATCTCTCAAATCTCTCACTTGTATAAGGTTCCATATCACCAATACCTCTTGCATCATATCAAACTTATCTTTATAATAAGTCAACACCCTACGTGGGTTATCTTTTCATATGTGTGCACCCAGCCCAATACACACAAATAGGAGCCAACATGATCTCATCATTCGCATCTTCAAGCCATCCCTTAGATTGCATACTTATGCGTAGTCGAGCCATGTGTAAACGGTCCCAACTCCACACCTGTAAGACATTGGCTCTATCATCTGCACTACATTCAAAGCTCCTCTACACAAACTATGATATAAAGAGGCTAATGCTGCACTACCCTAGCTGTATTGGCCAACTTTCTTGATGTCAGCGATTAATGGTAGATACATAAGTGGAACGTTATCACTTGATGAGTTGGGAAAGATAACACCTCCAAATAGTGTCAAAATATAAGCCCTCGTATAACAGTGTCAAAAGATCTCCAGGTGCAATACATGAAGAATTAGACGATTGACCAAAATTAGGTGATTGGGGTGATTGGGATGGGTTAACAATAGCAACATAAGGGTGAGGTGGATCAACAACAACCTAGATGAACATGCAGCTTGGGATATTAGCTTAAACGTTTTCTCTACATATTCAAAACTAACATATTCATAAATAACTCTTACAGTTGCAGGCGATTTCCTTCGTCCTCGGCCCCCTCTAGTAGAAAGTCCTTGTCCTCTACCAACTCCTTCATTCGTGTAGTGGGAATGTCCAGCATAAATTGAAGAAGTTGAAAGAGAGCATTTATCGAAGTATGTGAAATGCATGAAATATAAACATGTTCTTCAAACATCAAAAACATACAAACATGTTCTTCAAACATCAAAAACATACTTCTTACCCGAGACCCTCTAGTACGGCTCGGGGGTGGTACACCTTGCGTCCATGGTGCCATTAGTGCGATAATGACCTTGCATGCCATGT
Source organism: Hemerocallis citrina (assembly GCA_017893485.1). Classification (NCBI taxonomy): domain Eukaryota; kingdom Viridiplantae; phylum Streptophyta; class Magnoliopsida; order Asparagales; family Asphodelaceae; genus Hemerocallis; species Hemerocallis citrina. Next base: position 331,337,467 of record CM030360.1, on the reverse strand, counting down.
ATAATAATAACATCAATTAACTCAATAAATTGGTAGGTGACATATAAAAATGGAAAATATTTTTCAACTAGGAAACTAGAAGTAGTGTTCTGTATCATTTATTCATTTAAAAAAACTAGTATAATCTACTAATGCAAAGCAAAATGAGAATGTATAATCCACCTATGCCGTTGTGTGGGCAACGTTGCTTGTTACACTTGCTATGTCCTATTAGACTGCATCTTGAATCCCTATGCTCGATACATCTCTGACATCTATGTCATTGCAAATGCGTGTAGTCCTAGGCCGACATTTCTTACATCTTGTAAGACTCACATGTCACATCAACCATAAGATTTGGACCAATTTGGATTGGCCATTATGCTTTGTTTGGTATAGGACAGAAAGTGAGTTCCCAAGTTATTGCTAAGGAATTCATTGAAAAGAATTGATCAACATAAGGACGGTAATCAATAGCCTGAACTGCACAAGTCGTCATGACATGAGAACATAAAAGATGATAAAACTGGAATTTTTGATAAGTACAAGTGCGCCTTCCCAAGTCAACAGTTTTAATTTTTCCGCCCTTCTGTTGCCCACCAACTACTCTAATACTTATTTTAACTTGACATATGCCAGGATTATGAAGAAACATTATAGCCTCATGCATGTTTGCTCTCTCACACCGTTTATTGAGAATTTCTTGAACTCACATAGCCCAAATTTGCCCTTCACTTGTAAGCTTTCCTTCCAATTGACGACGTTTAGTAAAGTAAGAATTTAGGCGATAAAATATCATCGGCTAACTTCAAACACCCTTCAAAATGGAATTAAATATTTTCGATAAATTTGTGGTTAGCATGCCATATTGACATCCTCCATCTGCAAATAGTGTCCACTTCTTCATTGGTTTTCTCCTTGAGCCAATTGACAACCTCGACGTGTACTCTATATTTCTTATATTTTTTTGGCTGATTTTGACATGCAACTGCCGTAAAGCTTCTTCCTCAAACTTTTGTCATGAAATTTGCTGGAAAAAATTGGTAGCAAAATGTCTCATACAAAAACGATGATATACATAAAGCTCATTCCATGCTTTGTTAGGCATGCCCATCACAGACAAGATACCCGGATGACTATCAGAAATAACACATAATTGTTGGCGATCACTGACAAAATATCGAATCCAGTTCATGAACGATGACCAACTAGCTATACTCCATCTATAATTGCAAAAGCAAATGGAAATAATTGATCATTTACATTCATTTACATCAGGAGCAACGACTATCAATAAGCAACCTTTGCATTTTCCACTTAAAAAAGTTTTATCAATACTAATAACATGCTTACAATACTTAAATCATTCAATTGAAGGCCCAAATGACCAAACTACTGATTTGGAAGTTTCCTCACCAGGATCGGTCAAAACCGTATCCCAATGGACAACAATCCTTGGATTTGATGCTTTTAGTCATGATAAAAGAGCAAACAACTCCTTATATGCTTCCGTAAACCCTCCAAACAATCTGTCAACAACTTTCTGCTTTGCAAGCCATGCCTTCTTGTACGAAATAAGTTTAACTATCTCAATTATGGCATTTGGTGTTATTCCTAATTGTGTATTCACAGCATTCATAATCAAACTAGAAATAAGCTTGGAATCAATTTTATCGTGGTCTTGATTCATTTTGAGACTGAGACATGTATGCGGTCCTTGCAATTTATTGACCATGAAATGTCTGCTCAGTTGGAATTGATGCACGAAATCTCCACTTACAACCTGGCTCATCTACGACTACGGGATTTGTTGAACATCATCTTTATTTTCAAATGTTTGCTCAGTATACATTTCATCTTTGTCGGCTTCAGTACATGACTCTAATGCAAGTTGATGTACCTTTGCATTGTTAATCCAATCAACAGATCCAAACTCAGGTACATGTGCCCTCATAAATTGAGTTAAGGGAATTGCATCATCATGCAAGTCCTCAACATCATTAACATTATCTAATGCATACCCATTTTCCTCATTCCTCACCTTCTTCATCTCATCTTTTGATAACTCATTGTTAATACTAGCTACATTGAAGAATTAAAATACATTTTCATTATCAATAAGATTGCACATTAATTCAGAAGGACATGGCAACTCATCTTCCATGTAATTTGGTCGTGTTGGAATTGTGAACAGGTCTTCATGTAGATGCATCAATCTTCAATCTGATTCAAGAAGTGGATTGTGACTCAATTCATGGGTCAAAACTTCACATACTGGGCTTGACCGACCATTAGGAATCTTTCTGTGTTCCAGATATAACTCCAATGCATTCCAATTAGAGTTTGGATCAAGGATCTTTGCTATCATTGCAAACAGAGCCTCATCGTCATCTATGGGCACACCAAGAAATTTTTGCCCTCCTACTAGAATTTTAATACTCAGTTCATCTCTATTCCAGTTAGAATTTCATAGAACTTCTCTACTAGTCTTTTTTTGTAGCATTACGGAGAACTCAAACTATTTCTGGTTCAACACATCTATAACTTGCTCCTAGCTTTGGGTCTTGAAAAATTTCTCCCCCAAAATAGAACCAAATAGGAAATTTATAATCCATACCTATATATCAAGGAAAATAACCAATATGCGAGTAATTATCTAATTTGGAGGTTAGAGTACAAACTTAACAATCATGATAGACTCATACCAATGAAGGCCGTCATTTTTTACCGAATTTCAAGTAGTTAACCTAGGGTAAGAATTATATTAAGAAGCTTTTACAACCTTCAATATACCTTAACTTAAATTTCATTTGTCTATGCTCAAACCAGCATAACAAGTATGCATTTCATCATAATAAATAAATAAACAAATTTTCATAGAGAAGAAAAACTCTAATTTAGGGTTTTAGGAATACCATAATGAAAGTCTGGAGCTTTGATCCTAACTCGAAGTGAGAATGACAAAGGGATGTCGGAGAGATTGGGGATGATGACGGAGATGATGGATGCGGGGAATTTGGGAATTTAGGCATTTCGGAATTGGGAGAGGGAGGTGAAGGTGAGTGATGGGGATGATAACTGGGTGGAGATGATGGATGAGGAGAATTTGGGAATTTAAGGTTTTCAAATTCGGTAGAGGGAGGCGAAGGTGCAGGTGATGGAGATGAGAGCTCGGTAGAGATTGTAGGAGCCCAAGTCTTTAACTGGGTTTAAGGTATGGATCCCACGATAACGCATTACTAACTGCGGCCTCTCATTATAGTTTTTTTACCCAAGACTCTACTCTGTCTCTAAGTGTTGGCAACAATCGCAACTCTAAATAGCGGCAGACATATAGACAGTGCCACAGTTCCGAACTTCGGCCCCTTCATAATCTATTGGTAACAGCGGCCACAGTCCATTTAGTTTAGCATCGATGTCGCAGTTACCAATAGCGGTTGTGTCTTAAAAATTATAATGAATGGTCGTAGTTTGGAACAGTGGGTAGAGAAGTTAAAAAATGATTAATGGCCGCATATTGTTTTTGCAGCCTAAAATAGATTAAGACCGCAGTTCTGAACTGCGTTTTAGTCCGATGTCGTAAAATAAAAAAACTAGGCGTGGAATTATTTTTGCGAAGGGCCTCCTCATTATTTTGAAAAGGGGGCTTATTTAGGGGAAAATTTTAATTTTATGATGGTGTGATTATGATGACTTTATTGTGTGGATTATTGACAATTTAGGCTGTAGTCGCTCTTAAAATTTTGAAAGTTTGTTATTAACATCGTTGCATCGGGTCGGATTTGTAAGTTTCCGAACAAATTTTGTGGGTTTTATAGTCCACCGGTTTTAGCCGCATTTTTGAAATTATTGATTATGTGTGTTTTAGCTAACTTTTGTAGGTCTTAGCCTACTGTTTTTAGATGATTGCCAAAAATTCGTCAGAAATTCATTATTTTAGCTAATTTTTTGGCTTATTATAGTCCACCATTTTTTGTTGACTTTGATAAATTTTAAATTTTAATATTAATATTTTGTGAACTTTTGTGGGTTGGTCCCACTTATTTTAGCTGATTTCGAGAAAACTAGAAATTCACTATTTAGCAAATTTTAGCTGATTTCGAGAAATTTTAAATATAAGTGTTTTAGCCAACCTTTGGATTATAAACCAATGTTTTAATTGATTTCGAGAATATTCAAATGGTCATTATTTTAGCTCTCTTTCTGGGCTATTGTCCACACATTTTTTGCTGATCTTGAGAAATTCTTAATTCAATTGTTTTATCCAACTTTTCTGGGTTAGTTGATTTCGAGAAAATTTGAAACTCCACTATCTTAGCTATAACTTAATGGGGGTTATGGTCCACCATTTTAGGCTTATTTTGAGAACATCTGAATTTAAGTGTTAACGTATTGTGGGTTAATAAGCACTTGCATAAGCAGATTTGGAGAATGTGAAAGACCCTGCTGCTAGGTTAAAACTTCGAAGTTGTAGAAGGGTTAGGAAATTGCACTTGTATTTTGACACGTCCCCATAGGTCAAACGCCTATATTTAATGAGCCAAAGGAACGAGATAAATGCCCAACTAATTGCAGCTAAGACCTCAATGTGCAGAATGAGATAACAATTTTTTTTTAATTCCAAAAATAAATGAAGCAAACCCAAGAATATTCGATCCTATATTTGAACCTCGGGTGGTGTGATACCATGTGAAAGTCCACTAGGCTAAAACTTCTAACTTCGAAATTATAGAAGAGTTGAGGGAATTGCACTTGTATTCTAGCAGAGAAAATTCGGAAATTCACTAATTTTGCTTTGTTAGCATGTTTCACCTAATTTTCCAATTTTAAGTAAAAGAAGTTTTTTTGTGAGTCAACAGATTTTTTTATTTATTGTGGGAACATCCATGGACACTTCTTATTTTTATTTCAGTAGAAATCTTATGCAGTGATGGACAAAGTTTTTTTTTTCCCGAAGATCACTTTGTTTGCTAGTTACATACATATTCTTGGATACACATAGGGAAATCTTTAGTTGAGCATAAGGCTCCATGAGCACTCTGATCCTTTGTCTACATGCCTAAACTAGTCTAATGATTTGAGATCATGTTATTTAAAATCTCCATGTCTATGCATTAAAACATTACTATGAATTATCTTTAATTCAGTAACTACATGATACAGGGGCAAAAAGATTTCTGATGAATTGATCTCACACTCTTAGACAATCTTATGTATTTTGAACAAGATGAAATGGTTCATAGGATATTTTACCATGATGTTAACTCATATCAAAGAATTCAGCAAGCTCAGAAGCATACATTATGAAATAGCCCTTTTAAGCAAAATTGTGTTTGCTAGTTAGTAGCTAGGCATGTGCATGCCCCCACTGTCACAGATGCTTTCGTGGCTTATTTAGAAAAAGAAATTGTGACTCACGGAAAAACACAACTTTTTAGAAAAAGAAATTGTGAGTCACTTATGTAGTTTTCAGTGTATTAACCGTCCCCGAACATCTCTAAATATGTCATCCAATATTATTTTTGAAGGCTCACCAGTCACCACCGTCATTATCACATTTAATAATTCTATGCTGTTTTTGGCAAATATCCCTGATATGTAGGGTTTAATTTGATTTGCTGCCCGACATACCACCTGGCATGCCCCCATTTCAGTTCCAAGTTTCAACAAGCTGTCCACTCATGAGGTAATTGCAATGTAGGCTTTCCTAAAGGTATGTTTAGGATTAAAGTGTTTTGTATGAATTAGGTAAACTATATTTATGTCAGTTATATACTAGAACAATATCTGGACACTTGGAGATCTTTCCTGACATCCAACATCCAACATCCAACATAAAAATTCTTAGACACGACTCTGACATCCCATATGCAGAAGCTTTGATTATGCGTATTTCATCCGTTTATAATATGTCTTGGTAAAAAATGTTACTTTCTTATCCATTTGCTCTCTCTTTCCTACCTGTAATCGATATGTACACAATCATTCTTTCCGTACCCAATTGCTGGTTATAAAACAAATTGTCATCTTTTTTCTTTAATTAACGTTGAGCATCTTATGAACCTGGGGCAATGCCTTTGTCTTGATTTCATTATTTAACTTACTAAGTTTTCAAATTATGATTATAAATTATATGCTTGCATTAGTTAATGTGGCTATTGTTGATTGGATAGAATTGTATCAGCATGTGCATATTATGGATTGGAAATAATTTGCTGATTAATTTTCATAATTTGTTAGCATGGTCCTGTTATTGAACCGATCATCTCCTCTCTGATCTGACTAAATAGACTTATCTTCCATCATCTTAACCTCTTCCTCAAGGGTTTCCCGCGCTTGCGAATCTTGATTATTGCTCAGTAGACCTCTTCTCAAAGTGGGAATGGTTGTTTACCTTTTAGAAGCTTGTTCTCTTTTGATCTTTCTTGCATTCACGTAGATGCTACTGTTTCCTGGTATCAAGGCGAAACGAATGGTGGAACTTGTCATGTGAGTGATTACCACATGTGCAAATCTATTTTCGTATTTGATTTGTGATTTTTGCAAAAACTTCACTGCGATTATTTTACTTGCACCAAATTAGAATACTCTTTTGATGAATTTGGCTGTGTTTTGCTTCCACCATTTTGTTCCTCATTGGCACTGTTTTGTCACTTTATGATATTGTTTGGTAGAGTGCTATTTTGACCTCTCTGTTACTCAGCTTGCTAATCCATGTCTCTGGTTGAATAATTATCTGATGCTAATTTACATTGTGTGTGGAAGTGGTCAATGAATCCCCTGACATTAATTTTTTGGTTGGCATGTATTTGGTACCACACTGTAGGGATGGCAACCGGGCCGGGCTGACCTGCGACCCGCCCACACGAATCCGGTCCGCTATAATCCTATTCGGGTCCAGGTTGAATCCCGCGGGTTGACCCGGGTCGACCCGGGCCGGAAAAATCGTGAACTCAACCCGCTCGACCCGACCCGCCCAACCCGTTGACCAAGTCAAACCCGTCCGTCAACCCGCGAGTTTGGACCCGTTTTATCCGAACGGGTCAAACGTTCGATCTGTGGGTTTTTTTTGTCTTTTTTATATTTTTTTTGTTTTTTGTTTTGTATTTCCCGCTATAAATACCACCCTTAATTCAATCTAAAAAATTTCATACCTTACTCTCTTACTCTCTCTACTACAAGTCTACTACTACTCAATTCAATTTCAATTAAATCAAGTTTTTTCAACAAAGAAGCAAGCAACAAAGAAATGAATAATCAATAATATATGCATATTTTCACTTTTATACAGTTATACTTATTATAATTTTTTTTAAAAGTGAAGTTGTCCAAAAATAAAAATAAAATAAAATAAATAATAAATAAAATAAATAAATAAATAAATAATCAAACCGGGCCAACCCGCGATCCGGCCCAACCCGAAACGAGTTCGACCCTAATGGGTTCGCGGGTCGACCGGGTCAAAATTCCAATTTTGAACCCGGCCCGGCCCGGCCCGGTTAACCCCCTGACCCGACCCGAACCCGCCCAAGTCAGCCTTCAGCCCGGGCGGGTCCGACCCGGCCCGGTCGACCCGAATGCCAACCCTACCACACTGTAAGTAGAAGATGCAATCCTGTTATAAATAACTTGGTAACTGACTTTGTCAATTTTTTTTCCCGATATGCTCATAAACAGTAAACAGAAACAACAGCCATTCCTTTCGTTATGAGCTCACAAAGTATCTAGAGGTAATTTCAATTAATGTTTGAAGTATTAAATCATGCTTACAGTTGGATACTTTATGGAATCAGAACATTTAATGTTTACTTTTAGTTAAAGGTTTCCTTGGCTATAGGGATAATGAATGGTTAGCGTTTTATGAGTGTTGAGATAAGAGTCCTAGAGCGGAATCTGTTTTTAGGTTTAGCGCAATTGTCCTGTATCATTAATCATGTTTTTATACCTTTGGGTTTCCCAGGAAAAACCGGACGGCATTTTTTGTAGCTGCAGGTAGCTGACCTCTTGAAGCATATTGTCCAAAATACTTCTGCATTTAATTTAACAAAACAGAATCTAGTAAGTGAGCAAAGAAACCTTCATATCTAGGAATAGTTTTTGTTATATAGAGTGGTTGTTTTTCTTGATGGGGAACCTGCGTTCTACTTCGGTTTGGAACACACTTCATTTTGCAGTGATTTTGTAAGTTGAAGATGATCTTCACTCATTATTTATTATACATAACATTTAAGGATTATGATGATTATCAACAATTGTGTTGATCATCCTATAATAATGTCATGTGACTTTTTGTCGTCCCCTAGAGAGTTTATGGTGCTTTCCTCTCGTCTCCTAGATGAGTTTATAGTGCTTTTGTAGCGGCCTGAGATCCACATACAGGAAACTCGTGACACAACCCAAGATCAGTACTCCAAATGAGTACACAACACAGGAAAGAAATCTCAAGAAATTTAAAACTTACACTCTACAAGGAAACACTCTCCACTTGGATGCTCCATAGCCCAAAACTTTTTTGCTCCCACGATCAGTCCTACAAACCAACTGTGGCACGTTAGTTGAATACAACTGACGCAAAAAGGCTGAAAACTGTAATTTCCCTAATCCTCAACAAATAGCATTAATGCGGAAAGTAAATGTGGAAATCATACAATAGGAGTGTCAGTGTATGTTATGACCTAGAATCTAATTAACAACTCAAATGCACATGTTGCTCTTATTCTAATGCATTCTTGATTAAGAAACATGCATCCCATACTGCATATTTCCCAGTCAAGTTTGAGCGTACTTCAGATTATAGGGTGTACTCCCTCGCAATGCAGATCTACTCTTATACTCTTTCCTATTCCTGACATTTATTTAGTGACCGGGAGAGCTGCAGTACATATGGTCTATTCCTCCTACTGCATCGGATCGGTGGTTTTTCTCCACTCCCGAAGGTTGTTGATCACTCCGATCGGAATCGGTGGTCTCTCTCCACTGCCCGGCTGGTAGTCTCTCTCCACTCCCGACAGGCTGGTGATCATTCAGCTCGGCTGCAGTCCTGCCGGAATCAGTGGTCTTTCTCCACACCCGGACTCTACCATAAGTTATCCGAACATAAGGCGAGTCGGCAGACATTCCCCTACTCCGCTAGAGACAAGAGTTACACTCTAGCTCATTGTTCGTATGAATAACTTTGAACATAAACTTACTCATAAGGGTCCATTTTCCTAGATTTTGACATTTTTGTCATTAAATCTCAGAAAATCAACAGTCCAGACTGCGCTACACGTGTCCCAGATGAGATGACGTCGCACGTGTCCCCTTGACAGGTGAGTACACTCCCAACTAGTACATGTCCTTATTTTTATTTGTTCAATAAAATCTAAATATTTTATTGGTCCTGTGATTATGAGCTACTATAATCTATTAACATTTATCATTCTCTATTTCTTACTTAATTTATTCTACTTAGTTTCTTATTCAATAATGTAATGGTTGAAAACTAGGTAAGTAAAACCCAGACCAAAAGTTCATCTTGTTTTACAAGTCATCTAGTCTCAACAGACACCTTACTCAAATTTGGATTCAACCCAAATTTTCAATTAAGCTAAGAGTTGGCTCAACATACATACTTGACATACACCAAACTAGTGCACTTAATATGCACTAAACATCACCATATGCATATACCGTATGCATACAACAACAACAACAAAGCCTTTTTCCCAACTAGTTGGGGTCAGCTACATGAATCCTGGTTTTCCATTCTGCTTGATTTTGCGCAGTATCTTCTGTAAGGTCACAAGCTATCATATATTTTTTCACCGTTTCCACCTAAGTTAGTTTAGGTCTTCCTCTACCCTAACTCTACCCTCAATACTTATCAAATCACTTTCTAACGGGGGCACTACTAGGTCTACGTGTGACATGTTCAAACCACCTGAGACGATTCTCTCTCAACTTATCTTGGATTGGAGCTACCTTTAGCATGTCTCGTATATGCTCATTTTTAATTCTATCATTTCTTGTTTGACCACACATCCTTCTTAGCATTCTCATCTCCGCTACACTCATTTTTTGGACATGTTTCTTTGTTGCCCAACACTCTATTCCATACATCATTGCTGTTCTAACAGTCATCCTGTAAAAATTTTCCTTCAACTTCAAGGTATACACTTGTCGCACAAAACACCACTGACACTTCTCCACTTAAGCCATCCTGCTTGGATCCTATGTATAACATCGTCACAAGTCTCCCCATCTCTTTGTATAATCGAGCCTAAATATTGGAAAACGGTCTCTCTTAGGTATCTCTTGGCCATCAAGCTTCACTACTTCCTCTGTTGTGTTTCGAATATCACTAAAATTACACTCCATATACTCCGTTTTAGTTCTGCTTATCCGAAAGCCTCTAGCTTCTAACGTTTCTCTCCATAATTCTAATTTAGCATTGACTCATTCTCTAGTCTCGTCTACTAAGACAATGTCATCGGCAAAAGGCATACACCAATGCACCTCATCTCGTATTCCTCGCGTCAATTCATCCATAACCAAAGTAAAGATGTAGGGTCTTAAAGCCGAACCTTGGTGTGAACCTACTGTAATAGGAAAATCGGTGGTCTCTCCTGTGGTTGTTCTAATTGTGGTCGTTGCCCCTTCATACATATCCTTAGTTACGTCAATATACCGAATAGTTACTCTTTTATTATTTAACACCCACCATATGCATATACTGTATGCATACTTATCCATTAATTTTTTTAATGCCTTCAATCTTTTCTTATACTACCAATAGTTTCTCTTCTTTATTACCATGCATTACTAACTAAGCATGTTGCTACAAGTAGTTTCTACATGTGAGTTTCTTCATAAATGACTATTATTTCTACTATTTTAAGTGATTACTACTTCTATTACTATGAATTACTAATAAACAAGTAATTTTCTCTAGTCTCGTCTACTAAGACAATGTCATCGGCAAAAGGCATACACCAATGCACCTCATCTCGTATTCCTCGCGTCAATTCATCCATAACCAAAGTAAAGATGTAGGGTCTTAAAGCCGAACCTTGGTGTGAACCTACTGTAATAGGAAAATCGGTGGTCTCTCCTGTGGTTGTTCTAATTGTGGTCGTTGCCCCTTCATACATATCCTTAGTTACGTCAATATACCGAATAGTTACTCTTTTATTATTTAACACCCACCATATGCATATACTGTATGCATACTTATCCATTAATTTTTTTAATGCCTTCAATCTTTTCTTATACTACCAATAGTTTCTCTTCTTTATTACCATGCATTACTAACTAAGCATGTTGCTACAAGTAGTTTCTACATGTGAGTTTCTTCATAAATGACTATTATTTCTACTATTTTAAGTGATTACTACTTCTATTACTATGAATTACTAATAAACAAGTAATTTTCCACTACCATGAACAAGTAGTCTTCTACTACCTTGAATTTCTATGGATTCTACAAGCTAACTAAACAATATACTATCTAGGCATATACTACCACAATTCTTCCATTCAATTTTCTTATATAATACAAAAAACCTAACATAGGTAATTATTAACCATTGTTGTGCATTTATTCATTTAGGATTATGAACTTAAATGTGAAGTTGTTCTACATTAATTATCAAGGAGTTTATTCTATTCACTTCTTTACTAATATTTCATAAACTTTTTAAGTTCACTACTACTACATGACCCTTTTTAAATATATATATATATATATATATATAAACTCTACAACACCTTTCTACTACTGCAAATGACTACTATAAGTAGTCTCTACTGCCTCAATTATGATGAGTGACTACAAGCTAATTAAACCACACTAACTACTAAGTATACAATACTAACAATTCTATTTTTTACTATTATTACATATATATTCTTACAAACAATTAATTAATTATTTAAAGGATAGAACATGAGTTGTAACTATTTCACACATATATATAATAATTGATTAATTGTTCAAAGAATAGAACATGTGATTTGCAAGCAAACATTCAATACTACCAATTCTATTTCTTTTCTTGCTATGTTTATTTATTTATTTATTTTTTGCTATGTTTAATTCATATAAACCTACACATGAACTAAAGCATATGATGATATCAAGCAGCACACAATACCCTCATTCATAAACATATCATACCCTTATTCATAAAAGTAAATTAGCAACTATTAGGATAAAGAAATTACCCACTTTGATTTGTTTGCAAGTTTCAATATATTGGCTTTGCTTCAAGTTGCTACCTTCTCCTCCTTGCTTCCTTGATCTTCACCACTTAGCTTGATTACGCACACAGTATATATAATTAAATAGTTGGAAATGAAAAAATAGTGAGAATGAGAAGGGTTGGTATGTAGAAAATAGGCTAAGGATTTTATCAAATGAACTAGGGTTTTTGAAATATACATATATAGATATAAGAAGGAGGGGGTTGACCGGCCACCAAAGAGAAGGGTAGTGGAGTGTAGGAGTTGGTGGAAGTGTGTAGAAATGCTTAGGTGTCCTCATATTTGCATTAAACCCCCTAGATTTTATTCAATTACTATTAACCCCTTGGCTTGCTTATTTGTGTGATTGAGAGTTGTTTGTTGGGTTGGGCTAAACAAAAACATGTTGGGTTTTAAGAAAGAAAATATGTCGGGCTAAGGCTAACCCCACACACACACACACACACATATATATATATATATATATGAGCTTTCTTCCATTGCAAACGCTACTGTAGCGTTTGCAAACGTGCAAACCACTTAACCCGTCATTGCCAATGACGGATTAAGTGGTTTGCACGCGTTTGCACAACATTTGCATTTGCAATGGAAGATAGCTCTCTCTCTCTCTCTCTCTCTCTCTCTCTCTCTATATATATATATATATATATATATATATATAGTAATAATATATATATATATAGTAATAATAGTGTATGATAAAATAACAATAACAATGTACATATATATTTTATTAACCAAACATGCTAGGGGTATTACAGCTTTCCTCGGTATGCTCCTCTGTGTATTTTATATATGGGCGCCTGATCTGGTATGTGCAATAAGAGCAACTTTCTTGAGTACGCTCCTGTTAGGAATGTGCCCTACAATCAATCGCATTAGATAATTGACAATTCTCTAGTAAACACTATTCATGATTAATAAAGTTGCTTGAGGCGTTTTATTCATCATATACTACTTATTCTTATTTACTGTTATGATGAAGTCCATGTAGGGTCATGATGAGATCATGCCAGTTAGACCTAAACTTAATAATTAATCTACAATGTTTAGTCATAGGATTACTGAGATTGGACATCGGTGATTCCGGTAAGACTAGTACGCTTGTTATATGCATTGAAGTAGATGATAATTAATCTCACAATTATTTGTGTAGACATTAATATAAAACAGTTTAGTTCACCGAATTGACTCACTAGAATGAATTTCTAACAAAAAGTCTAAATGAATGTTAATAGATAATTTTTTGGGTGATAGTGGGTACAAATAATCCTAAGACATGATATTGTCATAGTATTTTGTGTCCGTCAATCTATGCTTTGGTTTATTTCTTAGCACGACTTTCTAAGACATGTAGGGTATTCTGGGGATACTGAGGCTTTCAATGAAGTGGGCGAGCATTCAATAAGGAATCGATCACTTCTATTAGGGAAGTCTATGACCATAGCAAAATGAATTTTAGAACGAAGTTTCTAAGTATTCAGTTGAGTCAATGACTAATGTATCTGACATATATGATTAAGTGGTTAGGGTTTGACGTTAATCCATACCCTAAACTTTTTCGAGACATTGTATGATCGAAGGATTTAATTGTACATGAATTAATCACTAAAGGGTATAATTGATTTAAGTAATCAAACTCAAATTATCTGGATAGTCATGACACTTTGCTAGACATCAATCATGACTTGTGGAGAAATAATGAAGTTTAATATCTTCACTGCCAGCTTAATGGGAGGCCCAATGGGTCACACACTATACAAGCATTTTTCTTGGAAAATTCAATTTGGAATTTATTTGATATAATTCGGAATCGAACAATTTGATGTATGAAGATATATTAAATATGATAAAATGACAAATAGTTCTACTAGCATGGAATGTCATATGTTTATCAATTTGTTTATGAGATAAATAAATTTTGTTCATCTTGATTAAATGATGAAATGATGAACTCTCTTTCTAGAATATTTCAATAGTGGAATATTTGAATTCATAACTAATAAATATTTGAGATGATATAATACCTTAACTAAGAGAGATGAAATCTCATCATAGTTAATAATTATATGGACAAATATTTTGTGAATAACTTTTGATATGAAAAAGGATTACATACGATATAAAGATATGGCCTCCAATCCCGCATAGATAGGGAAGAAGAGTTCTTCCTTTACACAAGAAAATAAGATAAGATTGAGTTCATTCTCATACTAATCAAAAGAGAGTTAGAGAGAAAGGATGACATTATTCCAAGAAAAGTTTGGCGTGGATCACTATTGGAAGACGAGCACTTGGTTGTTTCATTACTGAAACCACCGCGAAGGAGTTCTTGACATCGGTGAAAGGTAATAAAAAAACCTTTTATTGATCTAATTCGTTTTGATTCATAGTGATTCTAGCTATTGGAATTTTTTGTGTATTGCAATGTTGTTTGCGCAATTAGATCGCTTCCGCTGCGTGTTTGTTAGATGTCTTAATAAACCCTAGTTTTTCCCTTCAGCTCCACCATTGGTTCCCTTCAAGGTCCACCATTGCTATTGTAATCCCTTGATGAGATCCAATGGTAGAGAACTGGCACTTGAGCCACTTACTAAATCACCTCACACTTAAATATAAGTAATCATATTTTGGTTGAAGACCATAAGCGATTTGAATAAAATCACTCCGTATAGTTAATTCTGTGAATTATGTTTCTTTCATCCATCAATCAATAAAATAGATCACTGCCATGATATGACAAGATACCATTAATAATTTCATTATATTCCTTCCATGGTTAAGCATTCTATTGTTGCATGGTATCTTACAGGAACGTTCAAAGTAGAACTAACCAGAAAATGGAGAGTTCTGTATCTTATAAATTCTAATTTACTTCTAATGAATCAGATCATTTGAGATCACTTCAGAGACAGAGAGGGAGAGAGATACCATTAATAGATCACTGCCATGATATGACAAGATACCATTAATAATTTCATTATATTCCTTCCATGGTTAAGCATTCTAATTTACTTCTAATGAATCAGATCATTTGAGATCACTTCACACAGAGAGAGAAACTTTAACATTAAGTTTGTCTTTTAATTTCCATATCTACGTCTCTTTCTTACACGTGAAACTTTAACACTTCTGTCATCATGAGGTAGTAAACAAATCCACATTCTGGACATAGCTCGGATATGCCACTGCAAATAAGGTTGTTGTGTTTTGACACGGACATGGATTTGGCATGTTGGTTGTGAGTTTTGGGCATGTCTCGGTGCATGTCCTATTCGAAGTGCTGGTGCAACTTAGCTGAAAATGACCCCAAGTTTATCTGCATCTGCATTTTTGTTGTTCTGGAAATATATTAGTGCCATATATATCTTGATTAGTATTTAGTCTATAGCGGAATTAGGACTGTCATGATATTAGGTATACCAAAAATAAGTTTTGACCAATGAACATAGAGGTTTACCTGGTAGAAGCTTTCCCTGTCTGAATCTTTCTTGCATGCTTTCTGGGTGCTAAGTTGCAGTGGCCCATTTAGATGAACACAAGTTTTATAGTTATCTGAATCAAAGATGTTAACCATTTGCAGAAATTTATGTTTTCGTAGATGACTTGAGTTTTGCAAAAGTTTTGCCATTATTAATACCTCTATTGCCATGATTAGCAATGCTCTTGTCGTGCTAAATTGTTTTTGCTTCAGTTTTCACCTTTTTCATCCTCATTAATGCCACACTCACTTGTTAATGTATGGTTGTGGTTTCAGAATGATTCCTCGGATGTTACTTGACATTTTGTGTGGTGACTAAAGAATTCCTGGACCTTAATCCTTTGGTATATCTTTACCGCCAAACTTTAAGGCACCTCCCATGCCAACCACTTTATTTAGAATGTTTATAGTTAATGCAGGAGGCTAGTGTATCCTTTATTGATACTTTGGTCACTGATTTTGTCAAATATTTTTGGATATGTTCATTTAGGTTGAAAGAAACCTGAATCATACCTTGTATAGTTAGGTCAGTCAGTATTTTGGGCTGATTTCAGGTGGCAGTAATCATACTTTCAGGCGGATGATTGGCGAATTAGATTGATTTTGCTTAAAGAAATATTGGAGTCAGTAGTGGAATTAGGTTTGTTGTGTTACGTTAACGTTACATTGCAACTAAAATCCTGCAAGATGCCCAGTTGAATTTTTGGAAACTATTGCAACCTACTTGCAACTCTTTGTGACGAGGACATCGGTTCAAGACGATTCGGGCGCTTTTACCAGCGCAGACGTCGTCTTCAGCAGCTGCCTTATTTAGTTTAGGATTTTTATTTTAGTACCATTTTTGTTTCTGGCAATTATAGCCATATGTAATCTTTTTCATATTTTTTTAAATTTTGAGAATATTTTGGAGATTTGTATCAAGATGTATTTTGAGCCTATTTAAAGGCCTTGAGATGAATGAGAAGATATGCCATTATTGATTAAAAAAATTTGTGTTGAGTTTTTGCTCTTCCTTCTTCTCCTTTGTGTGATACAACTGAGATCTAAATTAGGGTTTGTGATAAATCCTAATATAATTTTAGAGTTAGTGATTAATTCTAAAATCTATCCCAAATTAACATCCCCAAATAAAACCAATTCCAAAACCCTAATTTCCCAAATCCCTAATACAAACCCTAATCCACTAATCCTATACCTACCCAGCCGCCTCCCTCTTTCTTCATCTTCTTCCTCTTCCTTATCGCCATCCTGATCCAAAAGAAAACCCAACTCCCCTCCATCCCGAAACTATCCTTCATTCCCTCCAATCAACAGCCTCACCCTCATCATCATCCTCATATCAAGATCCCGACCCCCCCAAGGAATCCCAGCCATCGTCTCCGCCCCTTCCCCCTCATCGACTTCGGCGACCCATCACCACAACCCAAGTCCCACCGCCCTCGCCTCCTTCCTCCACTCCCGACCTCGAACCCTGTCCTCGACCAGCACCACCGCTGCTTCCCCCTCCTTGCAACCAGAGCCATCCTCGCCGACGTCGCCGCCCAGCTCGCCGTCAAACTGCCATCAATCAGATCTGCCAACCTCTTTGGCTTTGTTGCTGCCGTTATTCACTGTGATTGCTGAGTTCTTAGTTGCTGGTCCAACTCCGAGATCTACACTGGTTTTCTTCGCATTCGGTATACTCTTTCCACTATTAATATTTGTGTTCTACTGCCCTATTATCTAGTATATTATCTAATTTGCCTGTCGACCACAAAATAACTGAGATTGAGTGTTCCACATGCTAGAGTAGAGTACGAATCAGTATTGAACTTATTACTTGCTAAAACACGTAGGGATTTAATTATTGATCGTAAGGTTGAATTATTAATTGGGACTGTTACATTTTGATTCAATTCTTGAAAATCCATCAAACCTGTTAACTGTTAAAATTTTCAACTATGAATTAACCCATTAAGATTCTTGGAAATTCTCTATTTTAGGGTTGGTTGTACATCATTTTGGTATCAGAGCGAAGATTCTTAAAACCCTAGTTCTTGCATCGTAGGCATCAATTTTGCATTCATTTAGGATTGTGTAGTTTTTTATTATTTTTTTTTCTTTTATTTTAGTTTATTTCAGATTCATTTATAAAATAAAAAAATAAAAAAAAAAAATTAGGGCACACACGACCCATAGTTTCCACTTTTGGTGAATGCGTCTTCGCAGCATCATCACAGATCCTGAAGAGCCTTTCCTATCCCTTCCCAATCACCCAATTAGGAACCCTAGACTCCCCAGACCTGAAATGGACAACCCTGATATCTCCGCTACCCTAGCTGCCATCCAAGTAACTCTTGCCAATATCAATCAGAGGCTTGAGAAAGTGGAGTTAAATCAAACCATTGTCCCTGAGCTTCATGCCCATCGTCAGATCCCTCAAGGGAATGTTCACGACGATCGACGTCAAGAACGTGACCCTGACAAACAATATAAAAAGAACGTTAAGGCTGACGTTCCCCAGTTTGAAGGCCACATGGAACCCCAAGCTTACCTCGATTGGATCCGTGCCATGGACCACTACTTTGTGTGGTTTGACATGAGCGAAGCCCTGAAAGTTAAATTTGTCACTATGAAATTAACGGGTAAAGCTTAACAACACTGGACCAATCTTGAACATGCCCGCAGAGGCCGAGACCTGGCATCCATAGCCACTTGGGAGGCCATGAAAGAGAAGCTCACTGAGAGATGTGTACCGTTATCGTTCCACACCCGATTGCTAGATTCGTGGAACCAATTTTATCAAGGAAGTAAATCCACACAAGAATATGTTGATAAATTCGATGACTTCCTTATTCGGTGCAATGCGTTTGGTAAAGAGAGAAGAACAAACTCTCTCTAGGTTCAGAGCTAGACTACGAGCTGACCTTAGGAACGAGCTAATCTATAGAAATGTGGACTCAAGAACGGCAGCCTATGCCCCAGTCCTCGACATGGATTCCCTTAAAGCTAGTTCTCATTCTAGGTCCAGCGACTCGAGAGATCATTCCTCTAGAATGACCTCTACTGACCCACCTAGACCTAAGCCTCCCTCTCAGCACCCCAACAAATCTTATCCCAGCAAACCTAATTCAAATTTTAATTCACATAGAGATGAACATAAGGGTAAGAACACCGAAAGAGATTACAGTAAGATTGACCCTCTCACTAAGTGCTATAAATGTAAGGGATATGGTCATGTTGCTAGCAACTGTCCCAGTTCCAGTAGGATTAATATAGTAGAGGGTACCGCTGTCATTGCTGACGACTCTGACAATGAGTGTTCTTATGAGCCTATTGAAGGCGATGACTTCGGTGAAGAAGAGGATGACCAGTATCTCCACTGTATTCGGTTTATCCAATCACCTCACTTGAATGTAGTCAGATGTGCTTTGTCCCAACCAAAAGAAGAAGATGATTGGAAGCGCACTGCTATATTTCACACCTTTACGACTATAGGTGGCAAAAACTGCAAGGTGATTGTTGACAGTGGGAGCTGCGTCAACGTTGTCTCTTCTGCGGTCTTAGCGAAGACCGGACTTAAGGCTGAACCCCATCCACGCCCATACAAAGTATCTTGGATTGATGCGACAGCACTCTAAGTAACACATCGATGCTTGGTCCCTGTGAACTTCAAAGCTTACAAAGAGGAAATTTGGTGTGATGTGCTCAAAATGGATGTGGGTCAAGTCATTTTAGGGAGACATTGGTTATACGATCACGATGTGACCATATATGGTCGATCCAACCAATGTGTGTTCCAGCACGATGGACTAAAAATAAAGCTCATACCCGTGAGACCACGAACTAGTCCAGCTGAAACAACACCGGCTCCCTCGAGAAAGGGCAAGGAAGTAACGTATATGGGTGAAAAGGAACTTACCAAAGAAATTGACAAAGGGGCTACCATTCTTGTACTCACAGCAAGAGAAGTCCCTAAAGATCCTAAGTCACTCATCCCGCACCAAGTTACTCCTGTCCTACAGAAATTTGCAGATGTGTTTCCTGCTGACCTCCCCAACCAGTTGCCCCCATTGCGTGACATTCAACACGTTATTGATCTGGTTCCGGGAGCGAGTCTTCCTAACTTGCCACATTATCGGATGAATCCGACAGAGCATGCTGAGTTGAAAAGGCAAGTTGATGAGTTATTGGCAAAGGACTTCATCAGAGAAAGCTTAAGTCCTTGTGTTGTTCCTGCTCTATTGACGCCAAAGAAAGATGGAACCTGGCGTATGTGTATGGATAGCCGTGCCATAAACAAGATCACGGTGAAATACCGTTTTCCCATTCCTCGTTTGGATGACATGTTGGACATGATGTCTGGTGCCACAATCTTCTCCAAGATTAATCTTAAAAGTGGCTACCACCAAATACGTGTTCGTCCTGGTGATGAGTGGAAGACCGTCTTCAAGACGAAGGATGGCCTGTACGAATGGATGGTCATGCCATTTGGAATGACAAATGCCCCGAGCATGTTTATGAGAATCATGACGCAAGTACTCCGTCCCTTTATGGGCAAGTTCCTTGTGGTGTACTTTGATGATATTTTCATTTACAGCCGATCCGTTGGGCAACATCTTGACCATTTGAGACAGGTCTGCGGTGTTTTGAGGAAGGAACAACTTTATGCTAATCCTACCAAATGTACCTTCCTCTCCGATCAGACTATCTTTCTGGAATTTATTGTGTCTGCCAGAGGAGTATCTGCCGACCCAGAAAAGATACGAGCTATTACAGAGTGGCCTGAGCCCCGTAATATTCGTGATGTGCAGAGTTTTCATGGCCTTGCCACCTTTTATCGTCGGTTTGTGCAAGGATTTAGCACGATCATGGCTCCGATAACCGACTGTTTGAAGAAAGGTGAGTTTGTCTGGTCGAAAGAAGCCACGAAAGCCTTCAAAGAGATCAAGAAGGGAACGACTCAGACACCTGTCATGAGGTTGCCTGATTTCACTAAAGTCTTCGAAGTAACGTGCGATGCTTCTGGTATTGGTATAGGTGGAGTCCTCAGTCAAGAGAGTCATCCTGTTATTTATTTCAGTAAAAAGCTGAACGAAGCAAGACAAAAATACTCCACCTATGACAAGGAGTTCTATGCGGTCATTCAGTCACTTCGCTATTGGCGACATTATCTCCTGCCGCAAGAATTCGTTATCTTCTCAGACCATGAGGCCTTAAGATTCCTTAATTCTCAACAAAAGTTAAATCCGAGACATGCTAGATGGGTAGAGTTCTTACAGGAATATTCATATACCATTAGGCATACAAAAGGGATTGATAATAAGGCCGCGGATGCGCTAAGTCGTTGTCACATGATCTTATCTACACCGCGCACCGAAATTATTGGTTTTGGGAGATTGAGAGATGAGTATGCCTCCTGCCTAGATTTTCACGAGATCTACACTTCTTTGAAGGATGGCATAACTCGTGTGATAGATGATTATTTCTTGAAAGATGGTTATCTCTTCTATTGCTCCAAACTGTGCATTCCTAGTATATCTTTACGAGAGTATCTTGTTTGGGAATTGCACGCTGGTGGCCTTGCTGGACATTTTGGGCATAGCAAGACCATTGATGCTGTGGAACATAGGTTTTACTGGCCGAAGCTAAAGAGAGACGTTGTGAGACTTGTTAACAGATGTCATACCTGTCAACTTGCCAAGTAACAAAAACAGAACACAGGCTTGTATACTCCATTACCTGTTCCCAGCCGCCCTTGGGAAGACGTGAGTATGGATTTCGTGTTAGGCTTACCGAAAACACAAAAGAAACACGACTCCATTCTTGTCGTCATGGACTGTTTTTCTAAAATGGCCCACTTCCTCCTGTGCTCGAAAACTTTCGATGCATCCCGTGTGGCTCAGATCTTCTTTGATAATATTGTGAAGCTACATGGGTTGCCAAAAACCATTATGTCTGATAGGGATGTGAAATTCACGAGTTATTTTTGGAAGACCCTATGGCACAAGTTAGGTACAAAATTGAAGTTTTCGTCAGCGTTCCACCCACAGACAGATGGATAGACTGAGGTTGTCAATCGGAGTCTTGGCAATCTCTTACATACTCTTATGGGAGAAAACTTGGGAACATGGGATTTAAAATTAACGGTTGCTGAATTTGCTTATAACACATCTAGGAATAGAACCACTGGCATGAGTCCACACGAAGTTGTACACGGTTATCGTCCTAGGCAGCCTATAGACCTTGCCCCCATGTTAGAACATCACCGAGTCTCTGAGTCTGCATCTGCATTTGCATCCTGCATTCATGACCTACATAGAGAAATTTCCAAGAAAATTAATGAAAATAATTTTAACTACAAGTTAAGAGCTGATATTAGAAGGAAGTTTAAAACTTTTAATGTGGGTGACGAAGTGATGGTTCGGATTCGTCGGTTCCCAGTGGGATCCGTTAAGAAATTGAACGCACGTGCTGCAGGCCCATTTAAAATTCTTCACAAAATCAATGATAATGCCTATGTTGTTGACCTCCCCGAAGGCTTTGGCATCAGTAAAACTTTCAATATCGAGGATCTAGTACCTTATGAAGGCCCAGAATTTAACCCTAGAAATCCTCCTATAGATGAGCCTACCCTGCAGCTTAATGGTGAGATTCTCCCATTACATCCACTACCAGATACTACTTACCCATCGACAGAAGAGTTGGATAATATTTTAGATGATCAGATAATCTTTACTAGAGATGGTGGTATTCATAGATATTTGGTAAGTTGGAAAAACAAGCCGGAGTCGGAGAACACTTGGATAGATCGTGGAGAGCTCCAGTGCTTGGATCCAGACCTCTTGGAGCACTATGACAGGAGGACTGGTTTTGACTCGACTGGGTCGAGCCCTCTCCCACTCGGGGAGAATGATGATGACATCGGTTCAAGACGATTCGGGCGCTTCTACCAGCGCAGGCGTCGTCTTCAGCAGCTGCCTTATTTAGTTTAGGATTTTTATTTCAGTACCATTTTTGTTTCTGGCAATTATAGCCATATGTAATCTTTTTTATATTTTTTTAGATTTTGAGAATATTTTGGAGATTTGTATCAAGATGTATTTTGAGCCTATTTAAAGGCCTTGAGATGAATGAGAAGATATGCCATTATTGATTAAAAAAATTTGTGTTCGAGTTTTTGCCATTCCTTCTTCTCTTTTGTGTGATACAACTGAGATCTAAATTAGGGTTTGTGATAAATCCTAATATAATTTTAGAGTTAGTGATTAATTCTAAAATCTACCCCAAATTAACATCCCCAAATAAAACCAATTCCAAAACCCTAATTTCCCAAATCCTTAATACAAACCCTAATCCACTAATCCTATACCTACCCAGCCGCCTCCCTCTTTCTTCATCTTCTTCCTCTTCCTTATTGCCATCCTGATCCAAAAGAAAACCCAACTCCCCTCCATCCCGAAACTATCCTTCATCCCCTCCAATCAACAGCCTCACCCTCATCATCATCCTCATATCAAGATCCCGACCCCCCCAAGGAATCCCAGCCATCGTCTCCGCCCCTTCCCCCTCATCGACTTCGGCGACCCATCACCACAACCCAAGTCCCACCGCCCTTGCCTCCTTCCTCCACTCCCGACCTCGAACCCTGTCCTCGACCAGCACCACCGCTGCTTCCCCCTCCTTGCAACCAGAGCCATCCTCGCCAACGCCGCCGCCCCGCTCGCCGTCAAACCGCCATCAACCAGATCTGCCAACCTCTTTGGCTTTGTTGCTGTCGTTATTCACTGTGATTGCTGAGTTCTTAGTTGCTGGTCCAACTCCGAGATCTATGCTGGTTTTCTTCGCATTCAGTATACTCTTTCCATTATTAATATTTGTGTTCTACTGCCCTATTATCTAGTATATTATCTAATTTGCCTGTCGACCACAAAATAACTGAGATTGAGTGTTCCACATGCTAGAGTAGAGTACGAATCAGTATTGAACTTATTACTTGCTAAAACACGTAGAGATTTAATTATTGATCGTAAGGTTGAATTATTAATTGGGACTGTTACATTTGATTCAATTCTTGAAATTCCATCAAACCTGTTAACTGTTAAAATTTTCAACTTTGATCCGCTCTTACATGTTGGTAAAATTAACCCATTAAGATTCTTGAAAATTCTCTATTTTAGGGTTGGTTTTACATCACTTTGCCCTTGACTTCAATTGTCCACTTGTGATGAATTTTGGTTGCTGTCGGTTGCATGCAATACGATTGCACGTGCAATTGCAATTATTCCACAACTGGACACCCTCAATGGAGTAGAAAACTAGAGTTTCGGCTTATGTAGCTGTTTGGATAATGAATGGCTAGCCTTTTCATGGATGTTTGGATAAGTGTTCTTATGATAGAGCTTGGATTTGGGGTCTAGCTTAGCTGTCCTCTACCTTCACAGTAATGTCTTTATTTCTTAGGGCTGTTTGGGAAGCACTGGACCAAATTTCTCTAGTTTTAGTAGCTTAATTTCTTTCTTTTAGAAAAAAAAAATTCAGTTATCTGGTGGTTTTTTAGTTTAATCAAAGATTCGAAATTAGAAACAAATTAATTATCGCCTTCAAACTACTCAAATTTTCATGTGGTTAGAGCGCTGCTCAAACAAACTCTAAATTTACTGTTATAGGCTTGGGGTTCACTTTTCTTGGCTTAGTTTGATTATTATTTAATACAATCGGAGGTTGGTTTCATGATCTATCATAACAACCTTTTCGTGGCCCGGGGAGCTGTTTGTTTTAAATTCTAGGGTATAGTAGTAACAAAGTCATTGAAATGGAAAACAAAGAACTTATACTTTCATTCGGGGCTTCTAGCATGTGATCTATTGAATATTGATAAAGGCTGTTTGTATTACTTGGTAGAAGGGAAGGGTGAGTTTTGTGTTGGGTAGAAATACTACTTCTTAAGTTGATGTCACTGTTTTCTAGGAGCGGATATTTCCTGAAAGATTTATTGAAGACCGGTTTGCCTCTAAATTTTCTAGTCAAAGTCGAGTGGACATCATATTTACTACACAGTATCAGATTAGCTAAGATAAATATAATGGTTCTTTATTTTGGTCTGTTTGTTGGCTTAGAATCATCCTACAATTTAGGCTTCCAATACAACTTTTATGGAGGCTGTGTTTGTTGAGTGAGAATGTGAAACATTTACTCTGTTTCTTAGAATTAGCATCTTACATTGCATGTTTCTGCTACACATGTAGATCATAGTTACTCTTTGCTTAGCTCTAGTACATGCCTCTATTCTTTATGAATCTGTGTTCAACAGTGGATAAATTTTCTTTGCCTAAGAAGGATTCCTACTAGAGATCACCTACTTCAGTTGAGAGTAGTGAAATATTATGATGTTGATTGCAGGCCTGAAAGTCACCAAAATGATTGGAAGAGAACTAAATGAAATTGGATGGTGAGGGCAGGCTAGTAGAGTAGTATGCTGGGCCGACCAGCGAACCAAAATGTCCAATTTAGTTTTTGCATTAGACGTGAGATATGATGGTCACTGGACTTATTAACACGATTCACTAGTACTATTTGTTAGCCGAGACAAACCTCACTGCTTATAGTTTGTGCACTGTTGGAACCAGAAAATTAATAAAACAAAATTGAATTTCATCGAGAATTAATCTCAATTAGTTAAATTGATATGTATATAATAAATGTACAATTATCAGAGTTTTATTTAGGTATTTGGTTACATCATTATTCAGGTAATCATTTGCTCTGATTGTGAATTAATGGTGAGTGGGTGGTGTGTGGTCGGTCCGTCAACCCCCTTGTGCTGTCTATATCCTGTCTGTTTGACTTTACTAGAATGCATCTCCTTTGTTGTTACTGAAGTTGAAGTGAAAAGGTTAATGAAGTTAAACTTTACCTTTCTAGATTAGGTTGTGGTACTGAAGTTACATATTTCAACAACATAATATTGCTTCCCAGTGTAAGCACTAAGCAGCATACTGGAAAGTTCCTTTCTTTGTAGAGTTTTCTATTATCTTGGAAGCCACCATGATTATCCTCCAAATATTTACTATAGCTTACACTGAATTTCAAACTAGTGGCACCACAAGTGATCTCTAATTTGGATACTAGATATATATCTACAATCATATGTAAAAGATCACAGTTTGAGAAACAAGCAAAGAAGTGCCCGACAAAGTTGGTGGGCAAAAAATAATTCACCTCAATAAAGGTTATCTTAGCTTACTATATTAGAACATTTCAATTTTTATTTTTTATTTGTTTTCTATATTTTTTTTACAGAGATGCAAACAGTTCCACTCAGTTCATGCAACTTGGCTACTAGTCATTGATAACAACTTCACTTGGCTTTTCTCCAATGAAAATTTAAATGGTCCTCTACCAGCACAAAAGCTGTTTCATCAGTAGAAAACTTTGAGAATGAAGAGAGAATGAGATGATGTTTGTAGGCTTCTCTTTCTTTGTATAGAATCTTCTCTTTCTTTGTATAGAATCAGAATGCATTCAGAAACTTTTGTATTCTCAGTATCAATTATGAACCTGTAGATGTTGTAGAAGAGGATTCAGTTGTGGACAGTGAGCTGTGAAATCATTCCTATCATGTGATAAACGGGCAAGTGCATTATGGTGATGGCATGCACTAGTAACGTTTGGTTTGTTGTAATTGTCCACACACATGAATTGTTTGTGAGAGGTTTTATTCTTGTTGGTTGATCTGTGAGCACACATTTGGATAATTCTAGTCCTGTTGCTCAGGGCCGGCCCTACCATAGAGGCGGGTAAGGCGGCCGCCTTAGGCTCCCGGAGATTTTGCGATTTTAGGGATCCCCAAATTTGAACTTCCCCTGTAAATATAGGCACGTATTTTGTGCGTAAAAAAATATATATACGCTATTAGGGGCTCCATTTCGGAAGTTCACCTAGGGCCCCCGGGAACTCAGGGCCGGCCCTGTTGTTGCTTATGCTATACTACATTGGTACTATAAGAAACAAGACTGAGATCATATGGAGATCATATTTCACTGTTTTGACTACAATTTGTGACATGGTTCCCAGTTTTCGGTCAATTTCGTAAAAATTTTCATTTAACAATTTTGAACAATTATTTTTGGCGCCCTTTCGGCTAATTTCGTGGAATTTTGTATTTTAGTGTTTTGCCTTCATTTTGTAGGCTATAGTTCACACTTTTCGTCATTTTTTGTGAATTCTTATATGTCATTGCTTTGCCACATTTTATGGAATTTAGTCTACTGTTTTCAACCAATTTCGTATTTTATAGTGGCCTCATTTTGCCATTTTTGTGAATTTTCATATTTCACTGTTTTGACATCATTTTGTAGGATATAGCCCATTATTTTTGGTCATTTTCATAAAATTTTGTATTTCACTTTGGCTTAATTTTATAAGTTATAGCCCATTGTTTTAGGCTAATTTTATGAAATTTCGGATTTCACTCTCTTTGACCACTTTTTCCGCTTATAGTCCAAAGTTTTCAGCGAATTTTGTGAAATTTTGTATTTCATTGTTTTGGCCTTTGTTCGGGTCACTATCGTGAAATTTCATGTTTCACTGTTTTGACCACAGTTTTGGGCCTGTAGTCCACACTTTTCGACGAATTTTTATATTTCATTGTTTTGGTCACATTTTGTATGCCTCTACAGTTTTAAGTCATTTTCGTGAATAATGTATTTCACTGTTTTTTCTACATTTTGTGGTTTATAGTCCATTGGTTTAGGCAAATTTTGTGAAATGTCGTATTTAAATGTGTTTTCTTATTTTGTGGCCAAAGTCTACAATTTTAGGCCATTTTCATGAAATTTCGTATTTCATAGATTTAAAATAAGAGCTATATCCATAGTTTTCCGACATTTTCATGAGTTTTCATGATTCAATGTTTTAGTTTCATTTTGTAGATTGTATAGTCGATTGTTTTGGGCTAATTTCATGAAATTTTGTATCTTACTATTTTGGCCTCATTTTGTCGGCTATAGTCTACGGCGTTTGGTCCCTTGAAATTTCGTATTTCACAGTTTTGGATACATTTTGTAGTATATAGTTTACAGTTTTTGGCAAATTTTGTGAAATTTCATATTTTATTGTTCGGCATTATTTTGTGGGTTAGCGTATAGTTTTCGGTCATTTTTGTGAATTTTCATATTTTATAATTTTGACCACATTTTGTCACCTATTGTCTACTTGAAATTTTGTAATTCACTGTTTTTGCTCATTTTCGTAAAATTTCGTATTTCACTATTTTGTCCTTATTTTTAGAGCTAAAGTCCACATTTATTTAGCATGTCGTTAGTTTCCGTATTTTACTGCTTGACCACATTTTGTAGGATATAGTCCTTAGTTTTCGGCCATTTCGTGAAATTTCGTTTTTCACGGTTTTGACCTCATTTTGTGGGTTATATATAGTCAACACTTTTCGACTATTTTGTGAAATTTAGTATTGTTTTGGCTAAATTTTATGGGTTATAGTTCTTTGTTTTCTGTCAATTTCGTATTTCACTGTTTTTACCTCATTTTGTAAGCTAGTTCACAATTTTCGGTTTTTTTCGTGAAATTTCTAATTTCATTAATTTAACTTTATTTTGTGGGCTATAGTGAGCAGATTCCAATTATTTTCGTGCTTTTTCATATTTCACCATTTTCATAGTCCACTGTTTTCGGCCAATTTTGTGAAATTTCGTATTTTGCTGTTTTGGTCTCGTTTTGTAAGCTATATTCACGATTTTTAGTCATTTTTATAAAATTTCGAATTCCACTGTTTTGGCCATATTTTGTGATCTTCACAGTTTTCGGTGAATTTCGTTAATTTTTATATTTCAGTGGTTTGGCCTTATTTTATGGGGTCAGTAGCATACATTCCTCATAATATTCCTAAAAATATAAAGACCCAATAAATATTTTGTTTTTTGTTTTTTGATTTTTTTTTGGGGGGGGGGGGGGGGGGGGCGGTTTTACTCCAACCCCCTATTTCTGCCCCTAAGGGATCATCTTTAGTGTTAGTTCAAGGAGAAAAGAGGAGACGGGTGGCGGATGTTAATAAGTGGGTTAGAAACTCTAACCTCTAGTTTCATTATCATGTTTTGCATATGTGAATTATATAGGCAAGACTAAAGTCAGTTTTATGAAGTAGGTAACTTATGTAACTAGTGAATTTTTATGTTCTTCTTTGCTCTGCATTTGGTAGATATATGTATACATGTATGTGAAAGTTACAAGTGAAATTATGCCCAGCCTAAAATATTTGCTTAATTGTGTGCATGGATTTGTACATGTATTATTTAATTATTTAGTATGTCCTTTGCAAGAGGAAGCATTGGGGGGACAACTTAGTATATATCTCTAATATTATAATGGGAGAATGCCTTAGTGTCATTTGTAAATGTTTCGTCAATCTACAAATCCATGCAATACACGTGCATAATTATTATAAAGAAGGTTTTAAATTCAAATCCAGACTATATCTAAATTTTTATTTTAAAAAACTATATTTATTAAGACGTGCATCGCACGTGTAAATTACTAGTTTATATGAATTTGTGAGATGTTCGGAGTTCGTTTTAACTAGGGTTCTAGTGTCTAAAGTGATGGGTAAGAGTTGCATAAAGTTAGGTTAAACTAGATAGATGTACATGAGTGAATATTAATTGGTATTGAAATATTGACAAGTAGTATATCTAGGTGTAAACGCTCTGTAGTCTAGCATTTTTGATGTGAATCTGTAGTCTAGCATTAAATTTATGAGTTCCTGGTAAAATATATTGTCTCACCATCAAGTAGAAACAAACGGATCAATAATCCGATCCCATATCTCTGTGTGAAATAAAACTATTACTTGATAAGAAAGCCAGCAGGAAAGTGCTGCACTATCCTCTGAAATTCATCTTGTATACCCTGTATTCCGAGAATCAATTATTGGAAAAACTAGGCCATGTCCTGATCATGTGGAAACAAACTTCTCCGTAATTAGATGCACGTTCTAATCAAAAACAAATTTAGAGAGCAGACGTAATCTGACATCGAACCTGAGACCACCCTTTACATACATATTATTTAGAAATTACCCCTAGTGGCATAAACTTTTATTTTATATAAGTTACATTTTTATAAATAATTGTGTCGTAAATTAATTTGAACTGTGAGGGTATTATAGTAACTAACAACAGCTGAGTAAATGAATGGTTAATATAACTCTCACTTAAAAATGAATGGTTGAGATTAGATAATTGATTGTCTTCAAATTACAAGTTATCTACAAATAACAACCCCAACTCTTCCATTATAATATTAGAGATAATATGAGAAATAAGGTTGCATATACATTGTGTAGGTTTATGTAGGAATGATTGTTTGTATCTTTGTATATATGAGGTAACTTAGTATTAAAGACAATTACATTAAGTGTAATTACACACGAGGAGTTCGATAAAATGTTTATATGTATGCTAGCATGCGTGCATGTTTGCAATGAATTAGTGCAGTGGATGGCTGTGAGATATACAATTGAACATGGGTTGATTGTTAACATGTGTGGATGAGGTTAACAATCAAAATCTATAACTTGAGTGACCTTGGAAGTGAACCCGGGCTGTTCTGAGCAACTTGGCACTGAAGCAAGTGTACAGTACGCCTCTCATGTGAATTGGACTAGTCGGCACTGGATATTTAATGCTTTTATGATTGATTTGTATGGTTGTGCAAGTGATGCTTTTGTACTATGATGTTGTTGTTGTTGTTGTTGTTGTTATATAATTAGGTATATGGCTTATTATGACAAGTTCCACAATGACGCTATCAACACGCATTCCCAAGCTTATTAAATGACACAAAATATTACAAGCACATATACACGTTCACAAATGTATGCACTTTCTTATAATCACACACTTGCATGTATTCATTAAGTAGTTGGTAGATTGAGTATATAATAATAGTTTTTAATTCGGTGGTTAGAGTTTATTAGCACGTCAGCCGGTGGTTTGGCTAACGTTCCTATAGTTCGTGGTGCAGGTACTGTAGGACGTGCTGAGATTGGATTGCACAAAAGAGTAAACTGAGTAGAGTTGAGTTAAGAAGTTGGACATATAATTATTAATTAAAGGCTAAATTTGAAGGGAAAAAAATAAAATAAAATTGAACTATCCTCTTTATGTAATACCCCACAAAATAACATATAGTTATTTTGCATCGTAATCCGTGCACAGTTGAGAATTGCAAGCGATCAAATATTTTTCTTAATAATTATCAGTTTTAATTGAGATATTTTCAAATATATGAGGTATTCTGAACACGATGAGATAGACTTGGGATATCTTCTCAATTTAACTGTAGATTTGTCCCGACTGTTTTGACCAGACAATTGTCAGGAGAAAATTTAATTTCTATAAAACATATATTTTTATAGATTTTAAATTATATATATATTGGTCATTTTAAATTAAGATGGTGCATGAATCGAATGTAGATTCTATTGTACACTAGGGTTAAGGTTAGGGTATGGTAACCTACGATATGGTAACCTAGGGTATGGTGACCTAGGTTTAGGAACCCTAGCATCATGATGATCATGGCTTGATCTTAATAAGATCCAATGGTGGAAACAATTCACCATGTGAATTTGACTCATGAAGAATGGAAGCTTCCAAGGAGTTTCCAAGAAACTTCCATGAAGCTTCCACTAGGGTGTGTTGGCACTTCATCCTACCACACATCTCCCCTCACTACACACTACTCCATCTCCACCCTCCATCCTCCTTTGGGATTTGCCGGCCCATCCTCCAAGAAACCCTAACTCCCCATCTCCTATAAAACACCCACTCCATCTTCTTCTCATTCATTTTTTCTTCTTGTTTTGTTGCTTCAAAAAAAAAAAAAAAAAAAAAAAAAGTAGAGAAGGAGAAGGAGAAAAAGGAGAAGTCTTTGAGTTGTGGAAGAAAAGGAAAGTAGTGGAGAAGAGAAGGTGTTGGCCAATTCTACAAGAAGCTAGGAGCAAGGAGCAAGCAAGACTACAAGGAGATTTTTTGCAAATTTCATATAGGCAATCTCTTAAACTCTAAAACTTGGTATTTATTTTATTTTATTTTATTTTTTTTGTTTGAAATGGATATTTAGTAGTAGTAGCTATGAAGTTGTTACCATGTATGAGCATGTGAAGTGCTAGGAAAAGATAGTTGTATGGTAAGAACAACTTTTCTTAAGCTTTGTTAAGAAGCATGTTTGTGAGGGTACGTTTGAGAATTTCTTGCTCTCAAATGGTTAAGAATTTGGGACTCAAATTTTGGGTACTTATTCTTGTATGTATCTAGTGCATCCATGAATTTTTTCATAATATTTGGAAGCAATTTGATAGCCCAAACATGGGACCCAACCTCGGACAGTGAGCAGCTGAAATGCTGCTGGCTGCAAAATTTTTACCGTGTCTTTCCGAGTGTGTATCTCGGTATAGACTGGGTATTTTGAGCTATTTTTTTTTGACACTCTTTTATGTGTCTAAAAATATAGTCTTAAATTTCGTAATTTTCCGAGGTCGTTTGATTCCTCAAAGAAATTGTAGAAGGTGACTGATCTGGATATGGAAACTGCAGTTGACTGTTTTTGGAATGAAGTTCATATGGCCATAACTCCTTGTGTGTTTATTATATTGCTATGAAATTTTGGGAGTAGCTTTTGGTATGAGTCTATTTGATGATTCTTAAATTTTAGAATTTTTAGAGTTCATTTAATGAAGTTTCAAAATTTATTTAGTAAGGGGTAGTAAATACCCTGCGGAAAAGATAAGCTGAAACTTGTGCATTGTTTGAGGAGTCATAAATCATTGTGTGATATGAATATGAATGCAAATTTTGGACACGACAAAATGATATATGTGTAGATTAAGAATCTAAAATTTCATGAGCATTGGACTTAAGGTTGATTTATTATTGAATTTCAAAGTGGACTATGTTCAGCCTAGTACAAGTGGATTAGTCTGTGAAGATGAGAAATTTTGGAACTATTTGTTAAGAATTTGAGAAATTGACCAACTAGAGTTGTAGTGGGGAGTCATAGCTTTCTAACCCATTTGGAATTTTGCAATTCCAGTTTGTAGGTTGAAAGTTATGATTTTCCAAAGTTGGGATAGATTCAGCCTTGTCAAGGCAGTGTTTGCTAGAGGGATCAATTTTTCCCCTGTTTGTACACCTGATGGAATTTGGTGTTTTTTGAGGACTTTAATGATTGAATGTGAGAGTGTGTTCAACTAGGAAGTTGTGGTAGACACCTCCCATCTTTCCATAGGATCCGGAATCGAGTAATTCCGATGAGTGAACAAATTTTTATAATATTGGAAAGGTGCAGCAAGTGCACAAAGGAACATACCGCTGAGAGTTTATGAGGTGTTCAGAGTGTCATGATGATTGAATTTGAGGAAATAGTTAATTGGAGAGTTGTAGACCAGGGTCTTAGCTTTTCAGAATGGGTGGTATCAAACAAATCTGAGCTGTGTGTTGGAAGTTATGGTTGTTGCAAGTTTAGCAACCTGTTGTTTAGATTGACTTCATGCTTAAGTTACCTTGGAGACTTGAGTTCTTTAAAGAATTTGAGGGAGTCGTTCACTAGGGGATTACAGTGGATCTCCCTACCCTTCTAGAAATTCTGATTGGATTTCGAGGAGCGTAGCTTGAGTTATAGCTACTGCTACTTCTTGAAATTTTTCATCGGACAATTGATAAGGAACCCTCTACATACCGCAGTGTCGTGATCATGAGCTATCATATTTTTAAAAGATGTTTTAGCATTTATTGGAACTTAAACAAGTTCCTGTGCATAGTACTCATGGTGGACATAAGTGAGTTGGGATATAGCTCTGGTCAGTTTGTGGTTGGTGTCTCGATGCCTGAGTCTGTCAATGGTCAGGAATTGATGATTGTGTGTGTGCTTATCTTCATTCAATTATGTTGCATCCTTTGGGCGACGTTGGACTACAAGCTGAGAGTCACGGGCCAGGATTATTTTGGTCGATGACCTGCAAAGGTATTGGAATCAACGGATGTGATTCCCGTGATGATTGTTGTTTTGACAGACCAGACAGGCTCGACATTGTTGATCGACACCGAGTGTGATTTGGGTAACAGCTTGTTTTTAGTAAATTGCATTGATTAGGTTTCCTTTATTGTTTTGCTTGAAGACCGAATTTGTGTTAGGGGTGATTCCCTATAATCCGACTCGTTCTGAGAGTTGGCACTAGGTGGTGATAACTATGGGGTGTCTCTTCCTGTCATTAAGGATACGTGCTACTCTGTGTATCTTGCACTGTTGATTCCTGAAGTACCATGGTAAGAACAGGATGTTGATTTCCTGGCGGATAGGGGGTTTTAGACCTTCAAAGCCGTCATGTTCTATGTTGTGGATACGAACGGATCATAATGGATCTTCTGCGCAATGGATTGATGTTGTGTATCTGTAAGTTCGTTACAGTTTTTGAGGGTGGTCCGATGTGGCAATGGTTGATGGCAACGGGATAGCGTCCCGAATTATTTCTTTTATTTATACCTTCTCAACCATGTCATACTATCGGGAACAGGAAGTGGACCGAATTAGAATGCACTGCATAGTGAGGGTTTAAATCTCTTAACTGGAGAAACGGTTTGATCTGGGGCACATGTAGTATAGGATGCATGTGTGTCCAGAGTCTTGCTAACATTAGATTAAGTGCATATGTTCTGTACTCTGTGCTTTGTTTTAGACTTCAAGTCATGGCATAAACGAACAGTAGGAAATCAGGATACACATATCTTTTCTATTCAAGTTGAATTATGTGTGTGATAGTTGGAGATCGCTGTTTTCTTATTAGCATTGCGTGAGTAGAATTACTGATGTGCCCACTTAATTAGGTACTTGATACCAGGTCGAGAGGGCAGGTGAGCCAACCCAGCAGGACATCCAATTGGGGCGGCAGTGTACATGCCTACCATACGAGCGGGTGCAGAAATATCAGAGTCACGCAGCATAAGGCTTAAGCCGAGGGGCAAGTCCTAGGGAGGCAGATAGACCACTCAGCGGAGTTTCGGAAGTAACCAGTGGATTTCCGATCTGGAAGACAGCCGATAGCTTCACAAGAAGAGTTTAAATATTCTTGTAATCAGTTGTAATAAGTTATGTAATTTGTATTCCTTGTTCCAGGACAAATTGATATTTGTAATTATTATGTAATAACTCTGATGGCAATAAAAGTGCTTAAATTTCCGTGTTATTTACTGTGTTGAGATACATTTGAAGGCAAAGATTTTTGTTGTGTCACGGATGTCCGATAACGGGGATCCGGAGCGCTATAGAAGTGGTATCAGAGCCGACTTCAAATTGTAATCTAACACAGTGGGAAATTAAAACTTAAAGTGCCAGTTAGAGGTAGGATTGTGTTCAGATAGTTCGAGTAATCGATATATATCTGAGATTCCTCTCTAACCAGGACTGAACTCGTTTATATTTTGCAAGATGGTATTCGAAGATAGCTTCAAACAATCATGAGTCAGTGGCGGCAGATGAACCAATGCCCACAAATGGACCGATGTCAGTGGAAGAAGAAATAATGGAAGTTCCACAACAGGCTGAGAATGAAAAGGACTCATCCCCACCATCATCAAGGCCAACTGTGGAGCGACAGATAAAAGCCGACATATATCAGAGAATGAAAATGCTGAAGGAAAATAAGGGTTAAGGTTATGGGGACCAAGTATGTTTTGAAAATATTTTGGAAGATAAAGAAAGATGTAATCCACCCTGTATCCTGGATGTTCAACTCAGCTATGAATGATATGATAATTTGGAAGGCCTTTCGATGTGCTACTTTCTGGGTGAATGACTTTTCTTCTAATTGAGTTTAGTATTGGCAGATATGATGATCATAAATCATATGGTAGCGCTTTACAACTTATGATTATGATCTTCCCTATATCTGAATCAGTCTCAGTGTACTTCATTTTTACTAATGAGCTTGGTGCAGTCGTGTTCAGTGGCGATTAGTCTGTAACCAGACATCAATGGAGGCAAACCTACAACTGGATATCAGAGGGCAAGTCTGCAACCGAATGTCTAGAAGGTAGACTTGTAACTGGAGATTGGAAGGCAAATATGCAATCGAGTGTCCAGAAGGCAAACCTGCAAATAGATATCAGAAGGTAAGCCTGCAACCGAATGTCCAGAAGGAAAATCTGTAGTCGAATGTCGAAAAAGCCAATTCATGACCTGATGAGCAGATAACAAGAGCTGCTAGAAGATCAGAACAGGAATGTGTGACTTCACCATTTCTAAGGAGGGAGTGATCACCAACCAACAGGAGTTGCAATCAAGAAGTGAATCAACATCACTGGTAATCAAGGATAAGGCAAGTAATGCAGCTATTGTTTACTCCAGAGCCGGAGTACGAGAATGCCAGCATCAAATTCATGTTGAATCTGTCCAGAAGGCTAGGGAGCAACTATTCATCTTGGTAGAAGACCAGTTTGTCGATAATATCACTCGAGGAATTGGAGATGATTCAGAAAAATGTCTCAGGAACCATTGATGTTTGTATTGTTTTCTTCTCCACTAGCATCGTTCTGAGGACAGAACGATTCTAAGGAGGGAGTGATGTAATACCCCGCAAAATTGCATATATTTATTTTGCATCGTAATCCGTGCACAGTTGAGAATTGCACGCGATCACATATTTTTCTTAATAATTATCAGTTTTAATTGAGAAATTTTCAGATATATGAGGTATTCTGAACACGATGAGATAGATTCAGGATATCTTCTCAATTTGACTGTGGATTTGTCCCGACTGTTTTGACCAGACAATTGTCGGGAGAAAATTTAATTTCTATAAAACATATATTTTTATAGATTTTAAATTATATATATATTGGTCATTTTAAATTATGATGGTGCATGAATCGAATGTAGATTCTATTGTACACTGGGGTTAAGGTTAGGTTATGGTAACCTAGGGTATGGTGACCTAGGGTTAGGAACCCTAGCATCATGATGATCATGGCTTGATCTTAATAAGATCCAATGTTGGAAACAATTCACCATGTGAAGTTGACTCATGAAGAATGGAAGCTTCCAAGGAGTTTCCAAGAAACTTCCATGAAGCTTCCACTAGGGTGTGTTGGCACTTCATCCTACCACACATCTCCCCTCACTCTACACTACTCCATCTCCAACCTCCATCCTCCATTGGGATTGGCCGGCCCATCCTCCAAGAAACCCTAAGTCCTCATCTCCTATAAAACACCCACTCCATCTTCTTCTCATTCATTTTTTCTTCTTGTTTTGTTGCTTTAAAAAAAGTAGAGAAGGAGAAGGAGAAAAAGGAGGAGCCTTTGAGTTGTGGAAGAGAAGGAGAGTAGTGGAGAAGAGAAGGTGTTGGCCAATTCTACAAGAAGCTAGGAGCAAGGAGCAAGCAAGACTACAAGGAGATTTTTTGCAAACTTCATATGGGTTTTCTCTTAAACTCTAAAACTTGGTATTTATTTTGTTTTTTTTGGGTTTGAAATGGATAAGTAGTAGTAGTAGTAGCTATGAAGTTGTTACCATTTATAAGCATGTGAAGTGTTAGGAAAAGATAGTGGTATGGTAAGAACAACTTTTCTTAAGCTTTGTTAAGAAGCATGTTTGTGAGGGTAAGTTTGGGAATTTGTTTCTCTCAAATGGTTTATTTTGGAAATCAAATTTTGGGGACATGTTCTTGTATGTATCTAGTGCATCCATGAAAATTTTCATAATATTTGGAAGCAAGAGCCTAAACGTGGGACCCAATCTCGGACAGTGAGCAGCCGAAATGCTGCTGGCCGCAAAATTTTTGCTGTGTCTTTCCGAGTGTGTATCTCGGTAAAGACTGGGTATTTTGAGCTAAATTTTTTTTTGGACACTCTTTTATGTGTCTAAAACAATATTCTTAAATTTCGTAATTTTCCGAGGTCGTTTGATACTTCAAAGAAATTGTAGAAGGTGACTGGTCTGGATATGGAAACTGTAGCTGACTGTTTTTGGAATGAAGTTCACATGGTCATAACTCCTTGTGTGTTTATGATATTGCTATGAAATTTTGGGATTATCTTTTGGTATGAGTCTATTTGATGATTCTCAAATTTTAGAATTTTTAGAGGTCATTTGATGAAGTTTCAAAAATTATTTAGTAAGAGATAGTAAATACCCTGCAGAAAGAGCAGCTGAAACTTGTGCATTGTTTGAGGAGTCATAACTCATTGTGTGAGATGACTCTGAATGCAAATTTTGGACACGAAGAAATGGTATATGTGTATATTAAGAATCTCAAATTTAATGAGCATTGGAATTAAGGTTGATTTATTATTGAATTTCAAAGTGGACTATGTTCAGCCTAGTACAGGTTGACTAGTCTGTGAAGATGAGAAATTCAGGAACTATTTGTTAAGAATTTGGGAAATTGACCAACTAGAGAGTTGTAGTGGGGAGTCATAGCTTTCTAACCCAATTGGAAGTTTGCAATTCTAGTTTGTAGGTTGGAAGTTATGATTTTCCAAAGTTGGGATAGGTTCAGCCTTGTCAAGGCAGTGTTTGCTAGAGGGGTCAAATTTTCCCCTATTTGTACACCTAATAGAATTTGGTGA
Source organism: Hemerocallis citrina (assembly GCA_017893485.1). NCBI lineage: Eukaryota > Viridiplantae > Streptophyta > Magnoliopsida > Asparagales > Asphodelaceae > Hemerocallis > Hemerocallis citrina. The sequence goes on along the minus strand of CM030360.1, from coordinate 331,299,145 downwards.
GTGTGTTCAACTAGGAAGTTGTGTTAGATACCCCCATCTTTCCATAGGATCCAGAATCGAGTAATTCTGATGAGTGAGCAAATTTTTATAATATTGGAAAGGTGTAGCAAGTGCACGAAGGAACATACCGCTGAAAGTGTATTAGGTGTTTAGAGTATCAAGATGATTGAATTTGAGGAAATAGTTAACTGGAGAGTTGTAGACCAGGGTTTTAGCTTTTCAGAGTGGGTTGTATCAATAAAATCTGAGCTGTATGTTGGAAGTTATGGTTATTGCAAGTTTAGCAACCTGTTGTTTAGATTGACTTCAAGCTTAAGTTAGCTCGGGGACTTGAGTTCTTTAATGAATTTGAGGTAGTCGTCCACTAGGGGACTGCAGTGGATCTCCCTACCCTTCTAGAAATTCTGATTGTGTTGGATTCCGAGGAGCGTAGCTTGAGTTATAGCTACTGCTACTTCTTGAAATTTTTTAACGGACAATTGATGAGGAACCCTGTGCATACCGCAGTGCGGTGATCACGAGCTATCATGTTTTCAAAAGATTTTTTAGCATTTCATTTGGAACTTAGATAAATTTCTGTGCTTAGTACTCATGGTGGACACGAGTGAGTTGGGATATAGCTCTGGTCGGTTTGTGGTTGGTGTCTCAATGCCTGAGTCTGTAAATGGTCAGGAATTGATGATTGTGTGTGTGCTTAACTTCATTCAATTATGTTGCAACCTTTGGACGCCGTTGGACTACTTGCTGAAGGTCACGGACCGAGATTATTTTGGTCGATGACCTGCGAAGGTTTTGGAATCAACGGATGTGATTACCGTGATGATTGTTGTTTTGACAGACCAGGCAGGCTCGGCATTGTTGATCGATACCGAGTGTGATTTGGGTAACAAATTTTTTTTGTGTAAATGGCATTGATTATGTTTCCTTTATTGTTTCGCTTGAAGACCGAATTGGTGTTAGGGGTGATTCCCTATAATCCGACAAGTTCTGAGAGTTGGCACTAGGTGGTGACAACTATGGGGTGTCTCTTCCTATCATTAGGGATACATGCTGCTCTGTGTATCTTGCACTGTTGATTCCTGAAGTACCATGGTAAGAACGGGATGTGGATTTCCTGGCGGATAGGGGGTTTTAGACCTTCGAGGCCGTCATGTTCTATGTTGTGGACACGAACGGATCATAATGGATCTTCTGCGCAATGGATATACTGCTGTGTATCTGTAAGTTCATCACAGCTTTTGAGGGTGATCCGATGTAGCAATGGTTGATGGCAATGGGATAGCGTCCCGAATTATTTCTTTTATTTATACCTCCACAACCTTATCATACTATCAGGAACAGGAAGTGGACCAAATTAGAATGCTCTGCATAGCGATGGTTCAAATCCCTGAAATGGAGAAACGGCTTGATTTGGGGCACATGTAGTATGGGATGCATGTGTGTCCAGAATCTTGCTAACATTAGATTAAGTGCATCTGTTCTGTACTCTGTGTTTTGTTTTAGACTTCAAGTCACGGCATACACGAACACTAGGAAATCAGGATACACATATCTTTTCCATTCAAGTTGAATTATGGGTGTGATAGTTGGAGATCGCTGTTTTCTTATCAGCATTGCGTGAGTAGAATTACTGACGTGCACACTTAATTAGGTACTTGATACCGGGTTGATAGGGCAGGTGAGCCAACCCAGCAAGGCATCCAAGTGGAGCGGCAGTGTACATGCCTACCATACGAGCGGGTGCAGAAATATCAGAGTTACGCAGCATAAGTGTCACGCCCCGCTTCCCAAAAATATGGAATACGAGTGCGTGACGAAGCCCAGCGATTGATTTTCATCATTCATAAGCTGTAGGATCGACTCAGCATCATAACAAGAAATATAACAAGATATATACAACCACGCATGGATGAATAATTTATTAATCAACATAAACAATTGAAACAAAATAATAATATCCCAAATAGTTTTCAAATATGGATCAAAAGATAAAACTCGGGACTATAAGTTCGTTACAAGATTCAAGTAGCAAAAGAAATAAATAACTCAAAAACAAAATATTTAATGCAAGTTTTTTCTCCAAGAGAAACCTAGAACGTCTGCTCACCAGTTCCAACAGGAAATTCGTCCCCAAAGTCTGTATATATAAATATAGAAGAAAAAGGAGAAACAAAGACTAACGCCCTTAGTGCAAGTTAGGGCCGCAAGTAGTACAAGCAAGGGTATGAAAATAAGTGCAAGAAAATATGTAACAAGATTTGAATTCAAGAATGTATAACATATTATAGTTGGGATGCAACAAATAGTGAGATTCAAGAAACTAAGTAGCAAGAAATAAAACTCAAGTGACAAGATTGGATAACAAGTACTAGTAGTAGAACAAGTGGCAAGTGAACATGTAATGGTATCAAGCATCAAGTAACAAGTATCACGTACAAGAATCAAGTAACAAGTAACAAGTCTCAAGTAACAAGTCTCAAGTAGGGTATCAAGTGTGTACAAGTGACTAGTTAATCTTAAGTCTAATGTTTAATTCTATCTAGGTAGCACTTCATGCATCCATACTTTTACTACATGGTTGTTACATAAAAATAGTTTTGTTTAGGCCTAGTGGTGGATTTTATAGGGCGGTGTACTCAGGTATCAAGTATCAAGTAAGCATGGTTCATGAATACAAAATAATGTAACAAGTTCACGAACCAAGTTCGTGAATACACTAACAAGTTCAAGAACCAACCGTGGGTTCATGAATGCACAACAATTTCATGAACTAAGTAATGGGTTCATGAATACGCTCAAGATTGAACAAGTTCATGAACCAAGTACTGGGAAATACGGACCCCCTTCCGAGTACACTTACCTATATTGTCCACTACTATGGTCTTTTCCTTAAACCCCGGCTTGTTATTTTTTATTATTATCAACCAAGCATGAAAGTGTGCGAAACAGGTCAAGTATACATGGTCAAAAATAGGGAACAAGTCTAGGCTAGGTAGGATACATGTTCGAGGGTCAAAACAAATCAAAATATCAAGAACGACGAGAATTCCAAATCTGGACAGCATGACGTTGCTGCACCAAAATTTCGATTCCCATCGCTACAAGATTGCAAATATGAAACCGTAAGAAGTTATAGAAACTAGACTCCTGCCCGGTTCCAACGCATATAATTAAGGTACATAAAAGTTGTAGCAGTTGATGTCAAAACAGCAAACTATATAGTATTTGTGTTCAGACAGAATTTGTAAAACTGAATTTATACATATGAAACAGGGTTGAAACATCATTAATTAATTCTGAGAAAATTAAAAAATGTTCTCTAGGGTGTCCAGTATCAACATGCAAAATTTCAAGTCATTTACTTACTGGTAGCATAGTTAAAATAATTGTAAACTAAAGTGGTACAACAGTTTTTATGAATCTGCGATTGCAGACACAGCAGCAGTAAAACTGCAATATCTCCTAAACCGTAACTCGGAATTCAATTCCTTCAAAACGGTGATAAACTAGACGTTTAGGCCTAATTTTCATATTCAAGGCTCAAGTTCAGATTCTGATTTAATTGGGGTCGAAACAGTAAGCCAAGACAGGACAAAAGCCAAATAAGACACTTTTTGTATGAAATGTATCATAATTGTACTAGTTGTGAAAAAGTGTATCAACGGAGGGTTGTGACTCTTAAATCATGTAATAGATAAGGCAAAATATGAGATCATCAACGATAAACAAAGATGAGTCACATTTACAATCTACTTGTAGTATTTTCAAGGAAAAGCTTGTACTAGAAAATAAAATGTACAGGGAGATACTTGCCTTGGGGTGTAGACGATGAATTCGATGGAGGAATAATGGGAATGGATCCCAACATGGATCTTGATGGCGATCAAGATCAGACCAACGGATGGCTCAGATCGGATCTGATCAGATCTACTGATGGAGGGCTGAGATCCGATCAGATGGTGATGATCAGATCGGATCTTATCCAGAGGAGATCTGATGGTTGAGATTCAAAGTAACCTTTCCCCTTCCCTCCTACTTCTTTAGTGACAGAGAGAAGGAGAGCGACAGCAGCGGCGACTGTGGGCGGTGGAGGCGGCAACCAGTAGCAGCGCCGAGGGAAGCTCGATGCATGAAAGTGGCGGCGGCTGACGAGGCGGCAACGGTGGTGGCAACGTGGCTCTATTCTTGGTGAGAAAAACAGGCAGTGGTGGGAGCTTAGGGCTTTGGCTATCGTGGGCAGCAGGCGATGAAGGGGATGAGTAGAGGTAGGGGAAACATCGACGATGGTGGAGAGGTAATGGGTTCACGAAGAGAAAGACGATGGATAATGGTTTCGGCAACGGAGAAGTTAATGGGGGAGAAGGAAGACGAAGGTGGGAATTCGATGAGGGTGGCGACTCAACGACGGGGTGTCGAGGAGATGGGGATGACGAGGCAACGAGCACAAGGATGGAGAAGGCGAGGTGATGGGAAATGGTGGAGGGACAAAGTGCACAGGGATTCAGGAGTTTGGGTTCCAGAGTTTCGACAATGGCAGTAGAGGGTAGAGGGCAATCGGTGAGGATCGAGGTGAAGAGGCTGATGAGGATGACGGCGGCAAGGTGCACAAGGTAAGGCGATGGGACGAAGCACAGGGACGAAGGCGAAAGGTCGGGAGGACGATAGATGAACAATGGATGGGTAATCTGTTTGGCGGCTACAGTAATGGGGTAGAACGGTGGTAGGTTTAGGGTTAATCTAGGGTTAGGGTTTAATTAGATTTATATAGTAGGGTTTTGGGTTTTGGGTTATTGGATAGCGGGTTTGAGTAAGATCCAAAAGGAGATTGGGTCAAAATTCATTATAATTAGGGAAAAAGAATTAGATGAGGTGAAACAGTCAACTCTCCATGAAGAACAGCAAATTAGAGCTGATAAGAACGATGCAATTGAAATAAATATTGGCACAAAATTGAGTCGAAATAAAAGAAATAATTTTTATTAGAACTAGAACAAAAATACAGATCTTGGATTGATAAAAGAGTACAGGAAAATGAAATACAGCAGAAAATACAAATACAGGAAACAGTCTCCCTACAATAAGGCTCAAGCCGAGGGGCAAGTCCCAAGGAGGCAGATAGACTACTCAGCGGAGTTTCGGCAATGACCAGTGGATTGCCGATCTGGAAGACAGTCGATAGCTTCACAAGAAGAGTTTAAATATTCTTGTAATCAGTTGTAATAAGTTATGTAATTTGTATTTGTAATACCCCGCAAATTAGCATATAGCTACTTTTGCATAGTAATCCGTGCACAGTCAGGATTTGCACACGATTACATATTTTTCTAATAATCATCAGTTTTAATTGAGAAATTCGGATATATGACTTTCTGAACCATATAAAACAGACTCGGGATATCTTCTCGATTAAACTGTGGATTTGTCCCGATTGTCTTGATCAGAAATTTTTTGGGAGAAAAATATAATTTCTATGAAACATGGATTTTTATAGATTTTAAATTATATATATTGGTCATGGATTGTATTCCTACACAAAGGTTAAGGTTAAGGGTATGGTGACCTAGGGTTCCTTGACCTAACCTAGGGTTAGGAACCCTAGCATCATATGATCTTAACTTGGATCTTGATGAGATCCAATGGTGGAACAAATCACCATGTGGGGTTAACTCCATGGGAATGAGAAGGTTCCAAGATATTTCTGTGAAGCTTCCTAGAAATTTCCCAAGAGTTTCTAGAAGGTGGTGCTGGCACTTCATCTCACCACACATCTCCATCCACTCCACACTACTCCATCTCCACCCACCATCCCTACCATGAATTTCCGGCCCCATTTTCCCCAAAACCCTAACTCCCCATTGCCTATAAATATCCCACTCCATCTCTTCTCATTGATTTTTTCTTGTTTAGTTTGCTTCCAAAAAAAAGAAGAGAAGGAGAATGAGAGAGGTGGAGTCTTTTGAATAAGGAGTTGTAGTAGGGTGGTGTGGTAGGGGATTTGAGGAGGCTAAGTTCTTCAAGAGCAAGGAGCAAAGTGAAGCAAGCAAGCAAAGCTAGGAGCCAAGCTAGCAAGGAGATTTTTGCAAACTTCATGTGGGTGATCTCTTAAACTCTAAACTTGGTATTTATTTTCTTTTGGTGTGAAATGGATGTGTAGTAGTAGTAGCTATGATGTTTTTATCATGTATGAGAATGTGAAGTGCTAGGGAAACATTGTTGTATGGTAAGAACAACTTTTGTCTTAAATCTTGTTAAGAAGCATGGTTGTGAGAGTATGTTTGAGAATTTCTTGCTCCTAAATGGCTCGGAATTATGAGCTCAAATTTTGGGAAATTGTTCTTCTATGCATGTAGGGTATCCATGATTATTTTTCATAATAATTAGCAATTTAGTAGCCCAAACAAGTGGTCCAAATCTGGACAGAGAGCAGCCGAAATTGCTGCTACTGTGTGGATTTTGGCTGGGTCTTTCCGACCTTGTAACTCGGTGTAGGTTGGTAATTTTGAGCTGGAAATTTTTTTGGACACTCTTATATGTGTCTACAACTATAGTTTTAAATTTCGTATTTTTCGAGATCGTTTGATACCTCAAAGAAATTGAAGAAAGTGACTGGTCTGGATATGGAAACTGCAACTGACTGTTTTTGGAATGAAGTTCACATGGCCATAAATCCTTGTGTGTTTGTGATATTGCTATGAAATTTTGGGAGTTGCTTTTAGTATGAGTCTATTTGATGAATCTCAAATTTTATAATTTTTAGAGATTATTTGATGTGGTTTCAACAATAAACCGTATACAGTCCCAAAAACCCCGTTGAAGGAGTGGCTGAAATTGTATGCTATGTTTGAAGGGTCATAGCTCATTGTGTGAGATGAATCTGAATATGAATTTTGGACAAAATAAAATGGTATATGTGTAGATTAAGAATCTCAAATTTCATGAGCATTGGACTCAAGGTTGATTTATTATTCAATTTCAAAGTAGACAAAGTTCAACCTAGTTCAGATTGACTAGTATGTAAAGATGTTTAATTTTGGAATTATTCGTTAAGAATTTGGGAAATTAACCAACTAGAGACTTGTAGTAGGGAGTCATAGCTTTCTAACCCATCTGGAATTTTGTAATTCCAGTTTATATGTTGAGAGTTATGATTTTCCAAAGATGGAACGGATCCAGTTTTAGTTAAGGTATTATTGGCTAAGTAAACTAGTTTCTCCATGTTTGTACACCTGATGGAACTTAGTGTTTTCGAGAACTCAAATGATTGAATCTGAAGAGGTGTTCAACTAGGGAGTTGAAGTAAACACTCTCACCTTTTCATAGGGCCCAGAATCGAATAATTCTGATGAGTGAGCAAACTTTTATGATATTGGAAAGGTGCAGTGAGTGCAAGAAGGAACATACTGCTGAGAGTATATGAAGGTTATTGGGTATCAAGATGATTGAATTTGAGAAAATGGTTAACTGGAGAGTTGTAGACTAGGGTCTTATCTTTCCAGAATAGAGAATATCAAGCAATTCTAAATTGTGTGCTGGAAGCTATGATCGTTGCAAGTTTATCAAGCTGTTGTTTAGATTGAAGCTTAAGTTAACTTAGGGACTTGAGTTCTGTAAAGAATTTGAGGGAGTCGTCTACTAGGGGATTGTAGTGGATCTTCCTACCCTTCTAGGAATTCTGATTGTGTGAGATTCTGAGGAGCGTAGCTTGAGTTACACCTACTGCTATTTCATGAACTATTTCATCAGACAATTGATGAGGAACCATCTGCATGCCGCAGTGTGGTGATCATGAGCTATTGTGTTTTAAAGATGTTTTTAGCATTTCGTTTGGAAATTAGACAAGTTCATGTGCTTAGTGCTCATGGTGGACATGAGTGAGTTAGAACATATCTCTGGTCAGTTTTTGTTTGGTGTCTCAATGTCTGAGTCTGTCAATGGTCAAGAATTGATGGTTATGTGTGTGCTTACCTTCATTTGAATTATATTGCATCCTTGGGGCACTGTTAGACCACTCGTTGAGGATCACAGGCCGAGATTATTTGGTCACTGACCTGTGAAGGTATTGGGAATCAATGGATGTGATTTCCGTAATGATTGTTGTTTTAACAGACTGGACAGGCTCAACATTGTTGATCGACACCGAGTGTGACTTGGGTAATAACTTGTTTTCAGTAAACTGCATTGATTAGGTTTTCTTTTATTGTTTCGCTCGAAGACCGAATTGGTGTTAAGGGTGATTCCCTATATTCCAACTCATTTTAAGAGTTAGCACTAGGTGGTGATACTATAGGGATGTCCCTTCCTGTCATTAGGGATACGTGCTGCTGTGCGTATCTTGCACTGTTGATTCCTGAAGTACCATGGTAAGAACGGGATGTCGATTTCCTGGCAGATAGGGGGTTTTAGACCTTCGAGACCGTCATGTTCTATGGTTGTGGGCATGAACAGATCATAATGGATTTTCTGCGCAATGGATATGCTGCGTGTATATCTGTAAGTTCGTCACAGCTTTCGAGGAGGGTCCGATGCAACAATTATTGGTGACAACGGGGTAGCACCCCGAATTATTTCTTTTTATACCTCCTTAACCATGTCATATTATCAGGAACAGAAAGTGGACCGAATTAGAATGCATTGCATAGCAACGGTTCAAATCTCTAAAACTGAAGAAACGGCTTGATCTGGGGCACATGTAGTATAGGATGCATGTGTGTCCAGAGTCTTGCTAACATTATATTAAGTGCATATGTTCTGTACTCTATGTTTTGTATTAGACTTCAAGTCATAGCATACACGAACACTAGGAAATCAGGATACACGTATCTTTTCCATTCAAGTTGAATTGTGAGTGTGGTAGTTGGAGAATCGCTGTTTTCTTAGCAGCATTGCGTCAGTAAAATTACTGACTTACCCCACCTTTTAGGTACATGAATATCAGGTCACGAGTGCAGGAGAGCCTAAGAACAGCAGGGCATCCAAGGGGAATGTCATTATACATGCCTACCATTCGAGCGGGTGCAGAATTATCAGAGTCACGCAGCAGAAGGCTCAAGCCGAGGGGCAAGTCCCGGGGGGGGCAGATAGACCACTTAGCAGAGTTTCGGCAGTGATCAATGGATTGCCGATCTGGAAGACAGCAGATGGCTTCACAAGAAGAGTTTTAAATATTCTTGTAATTAGTTGTAACAAGTTATGTAATTTGTATTCCTTGTTCAAGGACAAAGTGATATTTGTAACTATTGATGTAATAACTCTGATGGAAATAAAAGTGTTTAAATTTTCGTGTTATTTATTGTGTTGAGATCCATTTGAAGGCAAAGATTCTGGTTGTGTCACGGATGTCCGATAACGGGGATCCGGGGCGTTATAGTATTCCTTGTTCATGCCAAATTGATATTTGTAATTATTGATATAATAACTCTGCTGGTAATAAAAGTGTTTAACTTTCCGTGTTATTTACTGTGTTGAGATGCATTTGAAGGCAAAGATTCTGGTTGTGTCACGGATGTCCGATAACGGGGATCCGGAGCTTTACACTTTATGCATAACTCAATGAACTTTTTTGTGTGCAGAAAACCACACTGAAGTATAGTTGCAAAAAATCCACTCAGATGGCATGAGCTATCTGCTAAAGTTAAGTGAGATTTTTTGAAAATAATGAGCTTTCTGCTAAAGTTAACCACATCTAAACTTTGTGCACACATATTTTGAGGTATTAGAAAGCAGAGCGTTACAACAGTTTTCAGCCACACGCAAAATTTCATATTTTACTATTTTGGCCATAATTTGTGACTTATAGTCCACAGTTTTCGGCCAATTTCGTTAAATTTCGTATTTCAATGTTTTAGCCCTATTTTGTATAGTTCACAATTTTCTGCCAATTTTATGAAATTACGTACTTTGTTTTAGTCTTATTTTGTAGGCTATATACACAAATTTCGTGAAATTTTAAATTTCACTATTCTGGCATCATTTAGTGGGATATAATCGACAGTTTTCGGCTATTTTCGTGAAGTTTCGTATTTCAATTTTTGGATATATATATATGCCACACTTTTCGACAATTTTCGTGAAATTTAATATTTTACTATATTTGCTCAATTTTGTGGGTTATTCCATAGTTTCTAGCCAATTTCGTATTTCAATTTTTTGGCCTTATTTTGTAGGCTATATGCCACAGTTTTCGGTCATTTTCGTAAAATTTCATTCTGATTTAACCTAATTTTGTTTATTTTACCGTTTAGGCATCATTTTGTAGGCTATGGCCACCGTTTTCGATCATTTTTGTGAAATTTTGTATCACTGATTTGGCCTCATTTTGTGGCCACAATTTTCAGTCAGTTTCATGAATTTCCGTATTTCACAATTGTGGCCTCATTTTGTAAGATAGTATGTTTTCGGTTAATTTCGTGAAATTTCATATATCACTGTTTTGGTCTCATTTTGGTTCATGGTTTGAGTCATTTCCTTGAATTTCGTATTTCACAGTTTTGGTTACATTTTGTAGTCTATAGTCCACAATTTTTTGTCAATTTGGTAAAATTTCAAATTTCACTATTTTGGTCACATGTTTTTTGGGCTTCACTGTTTTGACATCATTTTTTGGGCTAGTCCACACTTTTCGGCCATTTTCGTGAAACAAGTATTTCATGTTTTGGCCACATTTCGTATTTCACTGTTTTGAGCTTATTTTGTAGGCTGTAAGTCCATGGATTTCGACCAATTACGTGAAATTTCTTATTTCACTATTTTTGCTCATTTTGTGATCTATAGTCCACTGTTTTCAGCAATTTTCATGAAATTTCGAATTTCACTGATTTGGCCTCAGTTTTGAGTTACAATCCACAGTTTTTGAGTATTTTCGTGAGTTTTTGCATTTCATAATGTCACGTCCCGCTTCTCAAAATACGGAAATACGAGTCCATGACTAAGGCCCAGCAAATGATGCGAATACACCATTCATAAGCTGTACAAGTAACTCAACAACAAGATAATAAAATAAACCACGCAGGCATGTAAAATCACAATACGATAATGAAAGTTCATGACATAGTCCATAACATAACTGCGAAATACAAGTAGTTACGGATCAAACATGCCCGGAATGCAATAAAGAGTAACATGAATAAAACATGAACTAAAACAACATGAAAAATAAACAAAACTAAAACACTTGATAAGAAACACCTTCGCGTAACTCTCCATCCGGGCCTGCAAGTACATTATTACAAAAAAAAAAAAGAAGACGCCCGTTAATACAAGTCACGGGTCGCAAGTGGTACAAGCTAAGGGGACAGGTACAAAACAAAACAAAAGAAAAACAGGAAAAAGAGCAAGGAATAGAGAGTCATAAAATAGGGGAAATGCAATATGTAAATATGATTATGAACAAGGCATTATGGAACAAGTGGCATGTAAACAAGTAATCAAGTAAATAAATATCAAGTCAACATGTAACATGTAATTGGTTCATGCAAGTGCACATGTTAATCTTATGTCTTTTATTAATTCTATCTAGGTAGCACTTCATGCATTCATCTTTTTACTACATGGTTGCTACTTACAATCAGTTACGTTTAGGCCTAATGGTGGATTTTATAGGTCACGTACTCAGGAAAAACATATCAATTGTATCTTGTTCAAGATACGTGCAAACATATAACATGAAACATATTGAGGCAAACATAGTGTAAACTTGTAGCGTGAAACATATAAACATATAATTATGTAATGGATTTTAGAGGTGGCCCCCGTAGATTCTAGAGGTGGCCCTCTTCAACCCCTGACGTGGCACTTAGTTCTACGTGGCACTTAGTTCCATATAACTTGTAATCATAAAAAACACGGGCCCCATTCCGAGTATGTAGAACCCCGTATTTTCAAATATTATTTGAAAATGAATTTAAATGATTTTCTGGAAATTTAATGAATATTTTCTAAAAGATTTATCTTTTTACACGTGAAAAATACGTACAAATACTTTTGAGAAGTTTGGAAAGTCAAGTTTTCTTCATGAAAAATCATTATTTAATATTTGGAATTTATTTATTATTTTTCCAGATTTTTCTGAAATTAATTGGACCTATTTGCAATTTTTTAGAAAAGAAGGACCTTTTTGCAAATTTGACATTTTAGGAGTTAAAAATGCAAAATATATTTTTTGGACGTTTTGAACAGTACCGGTTGGGATTTAGGATCATATTTTACTTTTAAATCCTAATTTTAATGAATTTTAGATGAATTTCCAAGAATAGGACTATATATGTAAAGCTATGTTTTGGAAGGACCATTTTGCAAATGCATTTCTAAACCCTAAAAATAGTATTCCCGACCTATATAAAGAGAGTTGCAGCCGTCATTCGCTGCATAAATCAAATTTTATTATTTTATATTTTGGTGATTGAAGAGGAGGATTTTTGGATCTCGCAAGAAGAAGGCTTTCGTTGGATCTTTGAAATTCTAAAGGTGAGTGATATGAACTTTGTTTTGTTGATTGATTTATGTGAATGATTGTGTGTTGTTTTTTTTCGACATCTTTGTTCAGTTAGTGTATCTTGTATGTGAACGACGCAATAGTTGTTATTTGTATTGTGTATGTGAAATCTATGAACGTTTAGTAGATCTTGATTATTGAATTCTTTATTGCTTGAAAGCATGTTAAGATTTGAGTATGGATATGATAATAAGGGATCGGATGGATGAACATCTGGATCTCGTGGATACAAATCAGATTTGGTTTTGGGTTGTGGAAGATATTTAGTATTGAGAAATCCTAATGGAAAAATTAGGAGTTAAGAACATGAGAATTTAGTTTTGAGATATTGGTTGATTTGAGGAAATGTATCCATAATGAGGATTATTGAGATTGTCAATTTTACCTGAATACAAATTATTTTAGTAAACGATGATTGCTTTGGAAAAACCCTAATTTTGACTATCATGAACAACCAAAACCTTGCAGACAAAAGGCCGACAGTCGACTGGTCTACTATTCAGTCGACTGGTACAACCCAACTGCTGTATCTTTAGTTTTCTTGAAAATCCGCTCTGGACAGTCGACTTAGACCCTTTTCAGTCGACTGGTACACTTAGAAATTATTTTTCAAAGTTATCGTAGATTTTTCTCTGGTAAGTCGACTTATGACCTTTTTAAGTCGACTTATATTGTATTTTAAGTCGACTTATGACTTTGCAAGTCAACTTATAACACTTAAAATATTTTCTTAAAGATTTCTGGAATTTCTCTCTGGTAAGTCGACTTATGTTTTTATAAGTCGACTTATATTCTTATAAGTCGACTTATGTCTCCTTTAAGTCGACTTATGTTTTCTATAAGTCTACTTATGATCTGGTAAGTCAACTTATGATTTTTATAAGTCATCTTATATTATTGGTAAGTCAACTTATGATTTTTATAAGTCATCTTATATTGTTGGTAAGTCAACTTATGATTTTTATAAGTCATCTTATATTGTTGGTAAGTCAACTTATGATTTTAATAAGTCATCTTATATTGTTGGTAAGTCAACTTATGACTCTTATAAGTCAACTTATAATACTTAACTTATTTTCTTAAAATTACTGAATTTCCCTCTGGACAGTCGACTGGTGACCTTTATCAGTCGACTGGTACTGATACTTTTCTAAGGTGTTTTGATGTTCTTTAAACGACTATTTCTTTAAACGTTTTGGATCTATAACCTACCCTTATAAATATTATTCTTCTATAGAACATATGTTTTCAATATATTTTATTGATTTGGATTATGGAATTTAGTAAAGACTTGGGATTGTTGAGTGGAGAGATTTCTCCTTTGACCGTTTAACGATGAATTAGTGAATTATGGACATATTGAGATTTATTGATAGACGGGTATATTCTGCGGTGTGAGAGTCGTTGATCTCTGGGGTTGGGTATACTCTGCGGTGTTGAGAATCACTGTTAGTGATTGATAACCGGGTGTCCAATCTGCAGTGTTGAGAATGACTGATAACCGGGTATCCGATCTGTAATATTGAGATTTATTGATAGATGGGTATATTCTGCGGTGTGAGAGTCGTTGATCTCTGGGGTTGGGTATACTCTGCGGTGTTGAGAATCACTGTTAGTGATTGATAACCAGGTGTCCAATCTGCAGTGTTGAGAATGACTGATAACCGGGTATCCGATCTGTAATATTGAGATTTATTGATAGATGGGTATATTCTGCGGTGTGAGAGTCTTTGATCTCTGGGGTTGGGTATACTCTGCGGTGTTGAGAATCACTGTTAGTGATTGATAACCGGGTGTCCAATCTGCAGTGTTGAGAATGACTGATAACCGGGTATCCGATCTGTGGTATTGAAATGACCGATAACCGAATATTGGCAGCGAACAGTCGACTGGTCCTTTAAGCAGTCGACTGTACTGCACAGTTGAGCTGAAATTGTTTGAGAAAGATTCTTCTGACACTTAGTTAAGCTATACCTGATGTTTTCATGTGTCATTTCTTACTTCACAATACATGTTTAGTATATGTTTCCCTCGTTCAGTACATGTTGTTTAACAAACCATGCTTATTGTTTAATTATGTTGTTTGTTTGTTTATATCACTCATACCATTTATGGCTGACCCCTTTAGTTTGGGGGTTAGGGATCATCTCTAGCCTCATGTGTTGCAGGTTGCTGCTTAGAGTTTGGGGGTTGTACGCTTGAGTTAGCTTTGGAGAATATAAGTAATGTAATAGAGCCTTGTGTAAATTTTGTAAAGAAAAGTGTTGTAAAAAGAATGTTTTTAATTCAAGGTGTTTGTATTTCCGCTGCATTTGAAAAGATTGTTGTACTAAAAAGTTGGAAGAAATTTATTTGTTGTTTTTGGGCTATGTGTACTATTACATTGAAGTTGATGTTGGGATTGTGCCACGTATTTTCTAAGTTATTATATTAGAAATTCGGGATGCTACAGAGTACGCTCTTCTATATTGTCCACTACTATTGTCCTTCCCTTAAACCCCGGCTTGTTACTTTTATTTCTATTTAACATGATCATAATGCAATGAGAACGATGTCAAGTTATGGTCATGGAACATCAAGGAATTGTGCATGAAATATGTTCTAAGTCATGAGATGCAAAAACATGCAATTTAAATGTCATATCTGGGTCTAATTTCTTTTAGAAGTCTGGGTCAACAGTATTTTCGGGTTATATAAAACAATATTGCAACTACAAAGTGATCGATGACATGAATAAAACTTAATCAAGAATAAAAAGATATTACAACAACATTCAAATATTATCATGGGTAAAATAATCATTTACACCATCATGTATAACCCTAAAAGTACATATATTTGTATCATCGTGTTCGTGTAATGCATATGACAATAAAGTATTCGCGATCATATGCGAATGCGAGACCGACGGATTAATTATAGCAACAGATTTCAATTCGACTGATGAATGGGATTTAGAGTCAAAGAATATACTTGCAGTATTTATGCAAAGAAGCTTGTACTAGAACAAACGAATTTGTACAAGAGATACTTGCCTGATTAGACGATTTCGGTGAGAACGAGGGAATAACGGGATTAGAATCCCGGACAGTGACGCACGTGCAAGATACGTGTCAGCAACTCCAAAAGAGCAAACTCCAAAACAGTAAACTCCAAACAGCAAACTTCCCAACAACAAACTCCAAAACAATAAACTCACAACCTAATACACCAAACAGGATCCCCCTTCACACAAACACCAACACACCAATACAACACCCAACAGAAACACACCACACAATCCTCCACCTAAAACACCAAACACCAATACAATAATCCAAACCACAACCCAAAACAACAATACACCAACAGCAACAATTCACCCTACACCAAAATAATCCAATGGGCAACTCAATAACCCCAACCACATAGCAACTTTAATTAGTCCCCAACCCTGTCTTCTTCACCTTCATTTCGACAGAGAGAGAGGGGGAGAAAGAGAGAGAGAGAGAGAGAGCGAGAGAGAGGCTCGGCGCTGGGACTAGTGTCACGCCCCGCTTCCCACTATATGGAAATACAGGCACGCAACTGTGGTCCAGTGAATGATATACATCATCCATAAGCTGTACAATTATAAGCTCAACAAGATATTTATAACACATTTACGCAGGCAAATATAATGATCACATGAGCTGAAAATAAAATAACCATAATCCAGATAATACATCAACATCGGGTCAAGTTTTCCGGGAATACAAGGTTCCATAATTAAAACAGTACGATAAGCAATTTGCTATAACAACTTGATAAAATAGCGACTGAAAAAAAAACAACATAAAGTAGTAAGAAAGCAGCAACGATCGTCTAGAAAGTCTGTTTAGCGGGTCCATCAGTACATGTATAATTATCAACTCAAAGAAAAATAGAAAAGGTACCCGTTAGAGCACGTTTCGAGCAACAAGTAGCAACAAGCAGTAAAATGGGTAATATAACAAGATATAATATGGAAGAAACAAGAAGTAGCAGTGCAAATACAATATGGAAGGAAGCAAAGAACTGGGACAATATGATCATGTAAGTAATAACTGTAACTAGTGTATTCAAGACTTCAGGGTATAAGCAATTAATAACCTAGGCTCAATTAATCGATAATCATGTAATCAAGGATCGAGAGTCATGTAATCAAGAGTCATGTAATCAAGAATCAAGAGTCATGTAATCAAGACTCATGCTTAGTTAAAAATCTCAAGTTTATCTGTTTTATTAACTAATCTAATGCACGCAATCCTGTGTCCCATACCACAAGTTCGGTGCATATCAATCATGTGACGTTTAGACTTAAGTAGTGAATTCTATAGGATTATGTACTCGGGTCTTCCAGTGATAGTATCAAGACATGTAATCAAGAATCATGTAATCGAGAATTGTGTAATCAAGAATTGTGTAATCAAGAATCAAGAATCAAGAATTATTATTTCGGGAAACACGGGCCCTCTTCCGAGTATACTCCCCTATATTATCCACTATTAGGTCGTACCCTTATAACCCCGGCTTGTTATTCTTTTATAATTAATTATAAACATGCAGTTGGTAGGACTAGTGGAACGGTAAAATCAAAACAGTTAATCTAGAAAAATATCAAGGGCAGTAATCATGGTGTGAGATGAAACGGGTACATGTATCAAGAGTAGTTATTATAAATTATCAAGTGGTATAAAATGCATGCTATCAACCTATTATATCTATGCAAGTTATTATTATAAGAACAATAATACACTTAGTTCATTAAATATGAAAAATAACGGATTTATATGCAAAAATGTAGAGATGAATTTTTAGACAACTTGATATATCTGCATTCAAACTCACTTTCCCGTTGTTACAGAAAAGCAAATTCGATTCCGTTAGAGACACAATACTAAAATTGCGATATCTCACAATCTATACATTGGATTGAGAAACCATAATATGTTTTGGATATCTAGACTCGAAGGGCTACGATTTTCATGTAGAAAGTTTTTCGATCCAGTTTCGGGACATTGGTCGAATTCTCAGTACAAGAGACCGGTTAGTAATCCCGTGTAGGTTCAGAAATTCATGATATGCCAGTACTAAAATTGCGATATCTCACAATCTATACATCCGATTGAGAAACCTTAATATGTTTTGGATATCTAGACTCGAAGGGCTACGATTTTCATGTAGAAAGTTTTTCGATCCTTTATCGGGAACATGGTCGGATTCTCTGTACAAGAGACCGGTTAGTAATCCCGTGCAGGTTCAGAAATTCACGATATGCCAGTACTAAAATCGCGATATCTCACAATCTATACATCCGAATGAGAAACTGTAAGATGTTCTGGATTCAGAACTCGATGGGCTACGATTTTCACGTAGAAAATCTTCAATCTAGTATCAAAAACATGGTCTAATTCTTAGTGCAACGTCAAAAAATTTAAAGATAGTAAGGTTGAATATTCGATATTCGATAATACGATTCGAAATGTGTTAACGGTTCACTCTTGAGTTGATATAGCACGAAACAAGTGACTGAACAGAATTTTAAAATAAAACATGATAATAACTAGACTACTTACCACGAGTCCAAGGAAAATGCTTGTACGAGAACAAAAAGAGTGTACAAGGTACTCGCCTTATAACGTGACGATTACGGTGGTGGTGTTAACCACGGAAAGAAGAATCGACATCGGCAACGGACGGCGGCACAAAGGTGGTAAGAATGGTGGCAAGACGGCAGTGTGCGAGCAACAGTAGCAACGGTGAGTGACGGTGATGAGCGACAACAACAACGAGGTGGCACGGCGTTGGGTTGTTTAGGATTGAGTTCGGGTTGTTCTTTGGAGTTCACGGGGCCATAGAAGCGCAGTTGTCGGCTCGAAGGTGGAGGATAAAGTGGAGCTCGGGTGTTGGCTTGGGCTCTCGGGTGTGAAGAAGGCAGAGGAAAAGAAGGAGAAGTGAAGAATGAGACGTAGAGATGAGAGTGAGGTGTGATATGTGTGTGTGTATATATATAGAAAGAAAGGGAGAGGAGTGTGCTGTATGTGTATGTGTGTATATGAATATAAAGAAAGGAAAGAGACAAAATGTGCATGGTGTGTGCAAGTGTGTATGAATGTGTACATTATAATATATAATGAGTGTGCATGCATGCATGGTGTGTGTATAAAATAAGGAGAGAAAGAGATGGGGGTGTAGAAAAATGTAAAAGAAGACAGAAGTAGGGGTTGACGGAAGAAGGGATTAGGAGTAGTAGGGTGGTGGAGGCAGAGTAGATTAGGAAAAAAATGAGAAAGTTAGGCATAGAATTAGGTAGGATTTAGCTGTGAGTGAGTGATTAGAGGGAGTAGGTTAGGATTAGGATTGGGATTAGGATTAGGATTAATCAGGGTTTAAAATTTGTATTTAAACTCCGGTCGAAAAATCACAAAATTATAGAATTGATCAGAAAAATATTCTTGCTTTAGATAAAGAGTCCAAAGATAAAAATAAAACTGATCTGAAAATTGAAGTACAAAAATTCACGTAATAAAATATGTATAACTGGAACAGGGAGTTACAACTAGCGACGACACGACTGCGGCACCACGGCGAGGCGGCGCGACTGAAGGTCACGACGACGGGAGGCGCTGGCGGCAAGAGCGAGCGATGGCGACGATCGGAGGGCAGAGCGACGACTGGAGCTTGGAGGAAAGAGCACGGCAATGGCGAGGACTAGGGAGTTCTCTGTGCTGTTGGGTTCTTCGATAATGGCAAGCGACGGAGTGAGCTTTGGCTCGACGGCAATGGCGCGAGAGGAGACGATGGCGAGGTAGTGGATGATGGCGGAGGAAGACGAAGCTGGTGGTCGCGACGGGGGATGTCGAGCGGAGAAGATGGCGGGGTGCTCAACAGAGAGCTCTATTTCGCTTCCGAAATAGGGGAGACAAGCGACTGGAGCTGTTCTCGGCTTGGACGGTGACAACGAGAACGATGGGGGTTCTCCAAAGGTTGCGGGGTGAGTGGCAAGGGATCGCGGTGGCAATGGGTGAGCAGCGATGACGATAATGGCGAAGGCAATGGGTTTCGGTGAGATGGATGCATGCTTGGCACGGTGCGATGACGGGTATGGGATGAGACAAGGATGATGGTGGAGAGGATGATGTTTAAGGTGGACGGGGTTGGCGGTCGAAGTTGGGCGATGAGCGGTTGGGGTTCGGTTTCGGTGGTTTGGGTTGAAGACGAACAGGGAGGGAGATGAGAGATAGGGGAGAGAGAGAGGTTTAACAGGGCTCTATTTGTATAAGGAAGGGGAAGAGGGAGAGTTACGAGGAGTAATATATGTATAAAAATAGTATAATAATAAAGAGTAGAGAGATTATAGGAAGGAGGGGGTTACGGGAATCAATCAATAGGCTGATTATTAGGGATATTAAATTTGGGGGGTTACAGGAGAGATTTTGGGGATTGATTGTTGGAGTAGAATTGATCTGGTCAACACACAAATAGGAGGGAAATTGGGTTATGGGTATTGGGTTTAGAGTATGCTAGAATCCAAATAAGAGACATATATGGATTTGGGTTAAAATCCAATAGGAGATGAGCTAAATTTTGGGCTTCAAATTAAATAGTTAATAATACAAAGTAGATCAAATCAATGGGCTTTAATTTAAATAATTAGATAATATAATATAGATCAAAACTGGGCTTTAACAAAAATAATAATAATAACACTAATAATGAAAACATGAAAATTAATAATAATGGTAGTAACAATAATAGTACTACCAATAATAATAATAATAGTAATAACAATAATACTCACAATAATAATAATAGTAATAATAATAGCAAAATAATAAAATGATGGCAACAAGGTTCTATAAAAATATAGAAATTTGAGTTTAACAATTTATTAAAGTAAATCCGAATATTTTTTATTTGGCTAAAATATAAATAGTCGATCAATTATAAAATAGAAAGTAAAGTAAAATATACCCTTATTCGAAATAACCATAATTTCCGATTAGAAAATATTTTAATAGAAAATTTAAAATGAATTTAACACAACTAAATTCATAAATAATTCGAAATACAGAAAATTATTCAGAAATTATATATTTACGGGAACGGGGGTTACAATCCTACCCATCTTACAACAAAATTTCGTCCTCGAAATTTGCTTAGGCGGTATATAGGAAAAGGCAAAAATAACTTGGAAAATGGCAAAATTGGGAAGTAAAGGGAAAGAGACAAAATGGTGGCAACACAAAAATGAGAAAGAACATGGATAAGGATGAAGTGATAAAGGATGTCAAGTAGAGATTCAATGAATGATGAAAATGCAATTAAATGAATAAGGAAGTCAACAAGCATAGAAAGAGAAACAACAAGAGAATTCTGGGGCATGTGGGTTATGGGCCCACCACACTTCCGCTGCGCCACTCTGATGGCGACGTCCCAAACTCCAGACATGATGTTGTATACCACATGGTGCCAATCAACGAACCGAGCAGGAAGAAGAAAAATGAGCACCGGAATAAAAAGAATATGGTTACAAAAAGATAGAATCTATACCCAATAAGGAATCAAAGAATAAGAACGACTGCAAGAGACGAAAACGAACAAGCAATCAAAGAATCAAATATGAAGGGACCAAAAAGGAAGACTAGTATTCAGATTGTTGGTTATCATTATCCATGTGATTCATGTGGTGCACGTGTTGTTGAGTTAACCTGGCTAAACTCCAATCATAATTAGAGTCTAACTTGGCTCTGATACCACTAAAAACCCTGTCACGCCCCGCTTTCCAAAATACGGGAATACGAGTCCATGACTAAGGCCCAGCTAATGATACGAATACACCATTCATAAGCTGTACAGGTAGTACAACAACAAGATAATAAATTAAACCACGCAGGCATGTAAAATCACAATACGATAATGAAAGTTTATGACATATTCTATAACATAACCAACAATTGGGAAATACAGGTAGTTACGGGTCAAACAAGCCCGAAATACAATAAAGAGTAACATGAATAAAATATGAACTAAAGCAACATGAAAAATAAACAAAACTAAAATACTTGATCAGCAACACCTTCTGGTAACTCTCCATCTGAACCTGTAAGTACATTATTACAAAAAGGAAAAAAAACAAGAAGACGCCCGTTAATACAAGTTACGGGCTGCAAGTGGTACAAGCTAAGGGGACAGGTACAAAACAAAACAAAAGAAAAACAGGAAAAGGAGCAAGGAATCGAGAGTCATAAAATAGAGAAAATGCAATATGTAAACATGATTATCAATAAGGCATTATAGAACAAGTGGCATGTAAACAAGTAATCAAGTAATCAAGTAAACAAATATCAAGTCAACATGTAACATGTAATTGGATCATGCAAGTGCACGTATTAATCTTATGTCTTTTATTAATTCTATCTCGGTAGCACTTCATGCATCAATCTTTTTACTACATGGTTGCTACTTACAATCAGTTACGTTTAGGCCTAGTGGTGGATTTTATAGGTCACGTACTTGGGAAAAACATATTAATTGTATCTTGCTCGAGATATATGCAAACATATAACGTGAAACATATTGAGGCAAACAGAGTGTAAACTTATAGCGTGAAACATATAAACATATAATCATGTAATGGATTCTAGAGGTGGCCCCTGTAGATTCTAGAGGTGCCCCCCCCCCCCCCCCCCCCCCCCCCGTCAATCCCTGACGTGGCATTTAGTTCTACGTGGCACTTAGTTCTATATAACTTGTAATCATGGGAAACACGGGCCCCCTTCCGAGTATGCTCTTCTATATTGTCCAGTACTATGGTCCTTCCCTTAAACCCCGGCTTGTTACTTTTATTTCAATTTAACATGATCATAATGCAATGAGAACGATGTCAAGTTATGGTCAGGGAACATCAAGGAATTATGCATGAAATATGTTCTAAGTCATGAGATACAAAAACATGCAATTTAAATGTCATATCTGGGTCCAATTTCTTTTAGAATTCTGGGTCAACAGTATTTTCGGGTTATATAAAACAATATTGCAACTACAAAGTGATCGATGACGTGAATAAAACTTAATCAAGAATAAAAAGATATTACAACAACATTCAAATATTATCATGGGTAAAATAATCATTCACACCATCATGTATAACCCTAAAAGTATATATATTTGTATCATCGTGTTCGTGTAATGCATATGACAATAAAGTATTCGCGATCATATGCGAATACGGGACCGACGAATTAAGTATAGCAACAGATTTCAATTCGACTAATGAATGCGATTTAGAGTCAAAAAATATCTTTGCGGTATTTATGCAAAGAAGCTTGTAGTAGAACAAAAGAATTTGTACAAGAGATGCTTGCCTGATTAGACGATTTCGGTGAGAACGAAGGAATAACGGGATCAGAATCCCGGGTAGCGATGCACGTACAAGATACGTGTCAGCAACTCCAAAAGAGCAAACTCCAAAACAGTAAACTCCAAACAACAAACTCCCCAACAACAAACTCCAAAACAATAAACTCACAACCCAATACACCAAATAGGATCCCCCTTCACACAAACACCAACACACCAATACATCACCCAATAGCAACACACCACACAATCCTCCACCTAAAACACCAAACACCAATACAATAATCCAAACCGCAACCCAAAGCAACAATACACCAACAGCAACAATTCACCTTACTCCAAAATAATCCAATGGGCAACTCAATAACCCTAACCACACAGAAACTTCAATTAGTCTCCAACCCTGTCTTCTTCACCTTCATTTCGACAGAGAGAGAAGAGAGAGAGAGAGCAGGAGAGAGCAGGAGAGAGGCTCGACGCTGGGGATTAGCGACTGCGACACCACGGCGAGGCAGCATGACTGAAGGTCATGATGGCGGGAGGCGCTGGCGGCAAGAGTGAGCGATGGTGGCAATCGGAGGGCGGAGCGATGACTGGAGCATGGAGGAGAGGGCACGACAATGGCGAGGACTAGGGAGTTCTCTGTGCTATTGGGTTCTTCGACAATGGCGAGCGATGGAGTGAGCTTTGGCTTGACGGAAATGGCTCGAGAGGAGACGATGGCAAGGTAGTGGATGATGGCGGAGGAAGACGAAGCTGGTGGTCGCGACGGGGGATGTCGAGTAGAGAAGATGGCGGGGTGCTCGACGGAGAGCTCTATTTCACTTCCGAAACAAAGGAGACGAGCGACTGGAGCTGTTCTTGGCTTGGACAGCGACGATGAGAATGATGGTGGTTCTCCGAAGGTTGCGGGGTGAGCAGCAAAGGATCACGGTGGCAATAGGCGAGCAGCGACGACGATAATGGCGAAGGCAATGGGTTTCGGTGAGATGGGTGCAGGCTTGGCGCGGCGCGATGACAAGGATGGGATGACACGGGGATGATGGTGGAGAGGATGATGATGAAGGTGGATGGGGTTGGCGGTCGGAGTTGGGCGATGAGCGATTGGGGTTCGGTTTCGGTGTTTTGGGTTAAAGAAGAACAGGGAGGGAGATGACAGATGGGGGAGAGAGTGTGGTTTAATAGGCTCTGTTTGTAAAAGGAAGGGGAAGAGAAAGAGTTACGGGGAGTAATAGATGTATAAAAATAATATAATAATAAAGAGTAGAGAGATTATCGGAAGGAGAGGGTTACGGGAATCAATCAATAGGCTGATTATTAGGGATATTAAATTTAGGGGGTTACATGAGAGATTTTGGAGATTGATTGTTGGAGTAGAATTGATCTGGTCAACACACAAATAGGAAGGGAATTGGGTTATGGGTATTGGGTTTAGAGTAGGCTAGAATCCAAATAAGAGACATATATGGGTTTGGGTTAAAATCCAATAGGAGATGAGCTAAATTTTGGGCTTCAAATTAAATAGTTAATAATACAAAGTAGATCAAATCAATGGGCTTTAATTTAAATAATTAGATAATATAATATAGATCAAACCTGGGCTTTAACAAAAATAATAATAATAACATTAATAATGAAAACACGAAAATTAATAATAATGGTAGTAGCAATAATAGTACTACCAATAATAATAATAATAGTAATAACAATAATACTCACAATAATAATAATAATAATAGCAAAATAATAAAATGATGGCAACAAGGTTATATAAAATATAGGAATTTGAGTTTAACAATTTATTAAAGTAAATCTGAATATTTTTGATTTGGCTAAAATATAAATTGTCGATCAATTATAAAATAGAAAGTAAAGTAAAATATACCCTTATTCAAAATAACCATAATCTCCAATTAGAAAATATTTTAATGGAAAATTTAAAATAAATTTAACACAACTAAATTCATAAATAATTCGAAATACAGAAAATTATTCAGAAATTATATATTTACGGGAACGGGGGTTACACATAATTTTGGCCACATTTTTCAGGCAATGGTCCAAAGTTTTTTTGGCCATTTTCATAACTTTCGTATCTCATTATATTGGCCTTATTTTGTGGTATATAGTCCCCATTTTTCGGCCATTTTCGTTAATTTTCATTTTTCACTGTTTGACATTAATTAGTAGGCATAGTTCACAATTTTCGGCCAATCTCATGAAATTTTAAATTTCACTATTTGGGAATCAATTTATGGCAATTTCTCAGTTTTTTGTCATTTTTTTCTGAATTTTATATTTAACTATTTTGGCTACAATTTGTTACCTATAGTCTACAACTTTCGGTCAATTTCGTAAAATTTTGTATCCCATTATTTTGGCCTCATTTCGTGCGCGTCAACAATTTTCGGCGATTTTCGTGAAACTTCGTGCTTCACTGATTTGACCACATTTTGGGGATATAGTTCACTGTTTTCAGCCAATTTCGTATTTCACTATTTTGGACTCATTTTGTAGACCAATTTCGTACAATTTTAGACCAATTTCGTGAAATTTCATATTTTTCTATTTTGATATTTTTTTATGGGCTATATACTCTACTGTTTTCAGTCATTTTTGTAAAATTTTGCATTTCACTGTTTTGCCCTTATTTGGTGGGCTATTGGCCACAGTTTCTGACTATTTTCGTGACATTTCATATTTCACTGATTTGGCCTCATTTTTTACCTATAGCCTCAAAAAATTCGGCCAATTTCGTGAAGTTTCCATATTTCGCTATTTTGGCCTCATTTTGTGGGCTATAGTACATTTTTTGGCCAATTTCGTAAAAATTCGTATTTCATTGTTCTGTCCTCATTTGTGTGCCACACTCAACTTTTTGGCGAATTTCATTTTTCACAGTTTGGCATCATTTTGTGGGCATCTGTTTTTGGCCATTTTATGAATAAAAATTTTCGCTGTTTTGACCACATTTTGTGAGCTACTGTCCACTAGTTTCGGAGAATTTCGTGATATTTCTTATTGCACCATTTTCACTCATTTTGTGGGATATAATTCATTATTTTCGGTCATTTTGTGAAATTTTGTATTTCACTAATTTTGCTTTTCGAGCTGTAGTCCACAGTTTTATGCAATTTCGTGAGTTTTTGTATTTCAGTGTTTTGGCTTCATTTTGTATGTTATAGTTCACTGGTTTCGGACATTTTCGTGAAATTTCTTCACTGATTTTGTCCCATTTTGATGATTATTAAGTCCACAGTTTTTGGTCATTTCGTATTTCACCATTTTGCCTCGTTTTTGTAGGCTATATAGTTTTTGAGTCATTTTAATGAAATTTTGTATTTCACTGTTTATGCGACATTTTTTGGACTATTGTCCAGAGTTTTCGGCGAATTTCGAATTTCACTGTTTTGGCATCATTTTACGAGTTAGTCCATAGTTTTCAGCTATTTTCATGAATTTTTGTATTTCACCGTGTTGGACTCATTTTGTATGTCATAATCCACAGTTTTGGGTCACTTTATGGCCACATTCAGTGGCCTATAGTCCGTAGTTATCGGTGAATTTCATGAATTTTCATAATTCACTATTTTGGCCACGTTTAGTAGGAATAGTCAAGTGGCTTCGACCAATTTTGTGACATTTCATATTTCACTGTTTTAGCTAATTTTATGATATACAGTCCACAGTTTCGGCCATTTTCGTAAAATTTCGTATTCCACTGATTTGGCTTCATTTTTTAGATGTAGTCCACAGTTTTAAGGAAATTTTTGGAACTTTTGTATTTCAATATTTTGGCCTCAGTTTTTGGGCTAATTTCGTGAAATTTCATATTTCACTGTTTTGACCTTATTTTGTGGGTTTTACAGTTTTCGGCCATTTTAGTGAATTTTCGTATTTCACTGTTTTGGCCACATTTTGTATGCTATATAATTCACAGTTTTCGACTAATTTTGGGAATTTACATATTTCACTATTTTGGCCTTATTATGTGGGCACAGTTTTTGGCTGTATTCGTGAAATTTAGAATTTCACTGGTGTGATCACATTTTGTGGGTATAGTCCAATCTTTTCGGCTAATTTTGTGTTTCACTGCTTTTGCCTCATTTTGTGAGCGATAATCCACATTTTAAAGTAATTTCGTGAAACTTCGTATTTCACAGTTTTGGCAAACATTTTGTGGCTTAAACTTCACAATTTTCTGCCAATTTCATGAAATTTCTTTATTCACTGTTTTAACATCATTTTGTGGACAATAGTCCACCCTTATTGGCCATTTTTGTGAAATTTATTATTTAACTATTCTGGCATTTTGTGGGCTACAGTGCACTGTTTTCAGCTAATGTCGTACTTCACAGTTTTTGCCTAGTTTTGTAGGCTATATAGTCCACAATTTTTCGGCAAATTTTTGTTGAAATTTTGAATTTCAATAATTTGAACTCATTTTGTGAGCAATAATCAACAATTTTCAAACATGTTCAAGAATTTTCATATTTCACCATTTTGGACTCATTTTGTAGTTTACAGTCTACAGTTTTCGGCTAATTTCATTAAAGTTCATATTTTACTGTTTTGGACTCTTCTTATGTAATATTGTTCACGGTTTTGAGACACTTTCGTGAAGTTTCGTTTTCACAACTTTTGGCCATATTATAAAATTTCGTATTTGTTGTGCAATCTAGATGATCTAAATAAATAGATAAACTAGACACAAATTAAAATCTCGCAAGTGTACGAATCGTTTATAGAAGCATAGTGACGAGCAAGGGTAGATCCCACAGAGATTGTAGAATTTAACTTACTAACCAATAAAATAGAAATAAGGATCTTAAAGTGTTTTTCTAAAGAAATAAAAAGATTAAAAACTATATCTAGTAATTCTGAATCACAAATATCTATTAAGTAGTTGGGTTTTGATTTCCACCTGTAGTCAGTAATGCTAAGTCACTTTCTTCACTATTCTAGTTATTCATGTTCGTTCCTTTAAGGGCACCTAGCCAAGAATTAGGCATGGTATCTACTCTAATTCGTTTCTTTCCTTAAGTATTTAGCATGGTATCTACTAAGTTGCACTTAAAGAAAACATAAGAACAATGGAAACGAACAAACACTCGAAGTTCTAGAAATTGGTATCAGATCTAGATCCTTCAAGTTGATTAAACCAAGAACCCCTAAAGATTCCTGTGTTACAAGTTATGAGCACGAGATACGGATCGTCTCTATACTCATATAACAGATTCAGAATTATAATATGCAAACTTGATAGTCTCAGGTTCTGTATGGCAGTCGACTTGCTGTCACTCTCAGTCGACTGCTCTTAGAACTTCTGAACAAGTTTGTCTATTATAAATCTATACCAATACTCTCAGGTTTAATCAATACGTAACAGAATAGCATTCAGAAGAATATAAGCATTACATAACTACGGTTTCAATCTACCCAACTATGAAATTAGTTCCACATAATAAAACTTTTATTAACTAACAGTTTCGAATACATGATGAACATTAAAAGAACTAGAAAGAGAAGAAATAAACTGATGTAATTCGGCAGATAGGTCGGCTGGCTCTGACACAGTCGACCGGCGCGTTGCTTCAGTGAACTCGATCTCCTTCTTCTTCGATGCTGATAGAATAATTTTCTTGATCGATGACTTGATGATTCAGAAGTTCCGTTAGTCCTTGATGATTCCCCCCTCAAAATAACACCTCTTTGTTGATATTTATAGAACACGGGAAGGGAATTAGGGTTTGCCCTCTTTCCGAAAAAGTCCTCTCCTTTCCTTTATTTCTTTCCTTCCTTAATCTGCGTTGATTTGGATTAGATGCGGATGGATCTTATCTTTTCACTCCGCCGGCTGCAGTCGACTGGTGTTGAGTGTAAGTCGACTGTGCCGAGACATCTGTGGCTTCATGATTCCTCAGTCAAGTCGACTGATGTTGGGGAAGTCGACTGTGCCGAGCCCCAGCAATCTCTCTGTCCGGTCGACTGATGAAGAGCTAGTCGACTGTTGCACTGCAGTTCCCTATATATCATCCTCTCAGTCTGTATTTGTCTGGAATCTGCTTCGTTTTGCTGCTTTTGGTTGTTTCCTATGGAAAAGAGAAAAGAAGAGTAAAATACCACATATAGAGCATTTAAATGTCCAATTGCAATAAGATTATTGCTCCTAAATGTGAATATTCTTGAGTTCATCAGTATTTCACTATTTTAGCCTTATTTGGTCGGTTATTTGTCACAGTCTTCAGCTATTTTCATAACATTTCGTATTTCACTATTTTGGCCTCATTTTTAGCTACAGTCCACAATTTTCGACAAATTTTGTGAAATTTCGTAATTCACTGTTTTGAAATCATTTTGGGGCTATACTCCACTTTTCAGCAAATTTATGAAATTTCCTATTTCATTGTTTTGGCCTCATTTTTGGGGGCTATAGTGTACAGTTTCGGGCCACTTTCGTGAAATTTGGAATTTTAATTTTTTTGCCACATTTTGTGGCCTATAGTGCATAATTTTTGGCGAATTTTTGTGAAATTTTGTATTTCACTATTTTGACATCATTTTATGGGCGTCCACAGTTTTCAGCCATTTTCGTGAATAAAATATTTCACTATTTGGCCACATTTTGTGGTCTATATATAATCCACTAATTTTGGCCAATTTTGTGAAATATCGTATTTCTCTGATTTGGCTTCATTTTTTGAGCTAAAGTCCTCATTTTTGTGTAATGTTCATGAATTTTCGTATTTCAATGTTTTGGCATCATATTGTAGGGCAATGTTTTCAGCCATTTTTGTGAAATTTCGTATTTCATTAATTTTGTCTTATTTTGATGGCTACAGTTCAAAGTTTTCGGCCATTTGTGTGAATTTTCGTATTTCACTGTTTTGGCCTTATTTTGTAAGCTATTCCACAGTTTTGGGTGCCTTTGTGATATTTTGTATTTTACTGTTTTGCCCACATTTTGTGGGAAATAGTCTGGTGGTTTCAGCCAAATTCGTGAAATTTCGTATTTGACAGTTTTAGCCCATTTTGTGAGCTATTCCACTGTTTTGGCCATTTTCGTGAAATTTTATATATCACTGATTTGGCCTCATTTTTTAGCTATATAGTCCACAATTTTCAGGTAATTTCATAAACTTTCGTATTTCGCTATTTTGGCTTCATTTTATAATCCACTATTATCAAGCAATTTTGTGAATTTTTGCATTTCACTGTTTTGTCCTCTTTTGAGGGAAATAATCCTCATTCTTGGATGACTATCTTGAAATTTCATATTTCACAATTTTGGCATCATTTTGGACCTATAATCCAGAGTTTTTTAAATTTCATGAAATTTCGTATTTCCCAGTTTTGACCTTATTTTGTGGGCTTCCACAGTTTTCGGCTATTTTCGTGAAATTATGTATTTCACTGTTTTGGCCTCATTATGTGGGTCAGTCCAAAGTCTTCGGCAGTTTTCATGAAATTTAGAATTTGACTTTTGTGGCAACATTTTGAGTATAGTCCACTGTTTTCGGTCAATTTTGTGTTTCACTGCTTTGGCCATATTTTGTTGGCTATATAGTCTACAAATTTTGGCTATTTTCGTGAAATTGCGTATTTCACTATTTTGAAAACATTTTGTAGTTCAAAGTTTTCGATCAATTTCGTGAAATTTCTTCTTGCACTGCGTTGGCCTCACTTTGTGGGCTGCAATCCACACTTTTCGGGCATTTTTTCGAAATTTAGTATTTCCTTGTTCTGGCATTTTGTGGTCTATTACGTATTTCACTATTTTGGCCTCATTTTCTAAACTATAGTCCATAGTTTTCGGTCATTTACGTGAAATTTCAAATTTAACTGATTTGACCTCATTTAATGGGCAATAGTCCATAGTTTTAGCCTTATTTTGTGGGCTATTGTCCAACGTTTTTAGCCATTTTCAAAAAAAATTGTATTTCATGGTTTATGCCACTATTTGTGACCCTATCAATCCACAATTTCGGCCAACTTCGTGAAATTTTGTGTTTAATTGTTTTGTCCTTATTTTGTTCGCTTAGCCCATAGTTTTCGACTATTTCATGAAATTTCATGCTTCATTGATCTGACCACATTTTGTTAGCACAATTTCCAACCAATTTTGTGGGATATAGTACACACTTTTAGGTCGTTTTCTTGAAAAGTTCATATTTTAGTGTTTTGGCCTCATTTTCTATGGTCCACAATTTTCGGACATTTTCAAATTTCATATTTTATAGATATGACCGAGATTTGTAGGCTATATTTCATGTTTCATATTTTGTCCACGGTTTTAGGTCATTTTCGTGAAATTTTGTATTTCACTATTTTGACCTCATTTGTGGGATATATTCTACTGTTATCAGCCATTTTGGTGAAATTTTGCATTTCACGGTTTTGTCTTTATTTGGGTGTCTATAGGCCACAATTTCAGGCAACCTTCGTGACATTTCGTATTTCACTAGTTTGGCCACATTTTATTGGCTACATTTCATAGTTTTTGGCTAATTTCATAAAGTTTCGTATTTCACTATTTTGACATCATTTTATACGCAACAGTCTATTGCTTTGGGCTAATTCGTGAAATTTCGTATTTCACTGTTAGACCTCATTTTGTGGGCTATACTCAACATTTTAGACAGTTTCAGGTCAATTTCGTATTTCACTGTTGTGTCCTTATTTTGAGGCCTATAGTCAGTTTCGGGTCACTTTCGTGAAATTTCAAATTTCACTATTTTGGCCACATTTTGGGGCATACAATGCACAGTTTTCGGTGAATTTCATGAAATTTCATATTTCACTATTTTGGCTAGTTTTTTGGGCATCCACAGTTTTTAGACATTTTCGTGAATACCGTATTTTACAGTTTTGACCATATTTTACAGGCTATAGTCCAATAGTTTCGATCAATTTCGTGAAATATTGTATTTCATTGTTTTTGCTCATTTTGTGGGCTTTTAGTCCACAATTTTTTGCCATTTTCAAGAAATTTCGTAATTTACTGTTTTGGCAACATTTTAACGGTAGTCTGCAATTTTAAGCCATTTTCAAATTTCACCATTTTGGCATCATTTTCTTGGCTATAGTCCACAGTTTTGAGTCACTTTCTTGAAATTTCGTATTTCACAGTTTTGACTATATTTTGTGGCTTATCGTTAATAGTTTTCGGTGATTTAAAAAAAATCAATGTTTTGGCCAGATATGGTGGGAAATAGTCCAGTGTTTTCAGTCAAATTCATGAAATTTCAAATTTCCCAGTTTTAACGCATTTTGTGAGCAAGTCCATTATTTTTGCCCCAACCCTAACCCCAATCCAACCTCAACCCAAACCCTAACCCTAACCCCAACCCCAAACCTTAACCTTAACCCTAAATCGAACCAAAAAACAAACCCTAAACCCTAACTCGAACCCCAACCTCTAACCCTAAGACCTACCCTAACCTCTAACCAAAACCCTAACCCTAACCCTAACCCCTAACCCTAACCACCACACGATGAAAAAAATCAAAGAACCACAACGAATCAAACACGATGTTGATAAGTTGAAAGAATGTAAACCACCAAGCAATGTTTAACCTTTGAAACATAAGCTGAAAGAAAGTTAGTCCTCAAGAAATCAGGAGATGGTTTTCAATTATTTATCAGTCCCTCCAAAACAAAATCCCTCCATCTCTCACAAAAAAACTCTTGGGGTTTAAAGGGCTCGTCTAACAATGGGTTTGCAATTTTGCATGCCAGTACAACAAAGATGGGACAGGCAATTGTTTTGGGTGCAAAGTGGGGCCCAAAACTTTGAATCTAATTGAAAATACGAAGAAGTCCAATAGCAATAATATACTTATTAGTTTGACAAGCCAGAGTGTTTTGAATCTTGTTTCTCTTGGTGGCCATATTATGTGATCTATAGTTCACAGTTTTCGGTGAATTTCATTAAATTTTATATTTCAGTGGTTTGGCCTTATTTTATGGGGTCTACAGTAGCATACATTCCTCCTAATATTCCTAAAAATATAAAGGCCCGAGAAATATTTTTTTTTGGGGGGGGCCCTATGTCTGCCCCTGATAAAAATGGTCACTGTAGAGCATGTATTTTGAAGCATGTTTCATCGATTATTGTTGGTTAAGGGATCATCTTTAGTGTTAGTTCAAGGGGAAAAGAGGAGATGGTGGCGGATGTTAACAAGTGGATAAGAAACTCTAACCTCTAGTTTAATTATCATGTTTTGCATATGTGAATTATATAGGCACGAGCAAAGTTAGTTTTATGAAGTAGGTAACTTATCTAACTAGTGGATTTTTATGTTCTTCTTGCTGTATTTTGTAGATATATGTATACATGAATGTGAAAGTTACAAGTGAAATTATGCCCAAGTTATATTAAAAGTGTAGTGGCTAAAATATTTGCTTAATTGTGTGCATAGATTTGTACATGTATTATTTAGTATGTCCTTTGCAAGAGGAACCATTGGGGGACAACTTAGTATATATTTATATGAATTTGAGAGATGCTCGGAGTTCGTTTTAACTAGGGTTCTAGTGTCTAAAGTGATGGGTAAGAGTTTCATAAAGTTTGGTTAAACTAGATAGATGTACATGAGTGAATATTAATTGGTTTTGAAATATTGACAAGTAGTATATCTACGGTGTAAACGCTTTGTTTTCACAGTCTAGCATTAAATTTTATGAGTTCCTGGTAAAATATATTGTCTCACCATCAAGTAGAAACAAACGGATCAATAATCCGATCTTATATTTATGTGTGAAATAAAGTTGTCGGGACCTTTGAGGATGACACCCGCGCCGCTTCCGACTTCGCAAGACGAGCCGTCGACATAGACTTCCCAAATCGGATATCCTCCTTGAATTTCGGAAGGTTCGGAGACGGTGCACTCCGTGATGAATTCGGCATGGGCCTGCCCTTTAATGGTTATCCTAGGTTGATAGCTGATGTTGTACTGGCTCAGCTCGATCGACCACTTGACTAAGCAGCCGGAATTTTCTGGCTTGTGGAGGACAGGCCTTGAGGGATTGGTCCGTAAGGACCTGGATCGAGTGGGCCTGGAAATAAAGACGGAGCTTCCGTGCGGCCATGACCAGGGCGTAGGCGTCCTTCTCCATCTTTGCGTACCGGATCATAGTCGAGAGCAGGACTTTGCTGACATAGTAGAGGGGCTTCTCAACCCCGTCTTCTTCTCGGACCAGCACGGCGCTGAGCGCATTTTTCGAGGCTGAAAGGTAGAGCAAGAGGGATTCGCTCGGTTCAGGTTTCCTCAGAAGTGGGGGGTTGGCGAGGTGGGACTTTAGCTGGTCAAATGCCTGTTGCTAGGGGCCACCCCATTTGAAGCCTTTCGCTCCTCGCAGAGCCTTGAAGAAGAGGAGTGACTTATCTCCCGACTTGGAGAGGAAGCGGCCGATGACCGCTAGTCTTTTCGTGAGCCGTTGAACCTTCCTTATATTTCTGGGAGGGACCATGTCGATTATGGCCTGGATCTTCTTGGGATTCGCCTCTATACCGTGCTGGATGACACGACGAATCCGAGAAATTTTTTTGAGGAGACGCCGAAGGCGCATTTAGTGGGGTTGAGCCTCAAGTTGTGGGACCGAAGAATGCTAAAGGCTTCCTCGAGGTCGGCCAAATGATCCTGCCCTCGCCGACTCTTGACGAGCATGTCGTCGACGTATACCTCCATGTTACGGCCGATATGTTCTTTGAAGACCCGGTTGACGAGTCTCTGGTAGGAGGCATCGGCGTTCTTTAGCCTGAAGGGCATGACCCGGTAACAGTAGAAACCCTAGTCGGTTACGAAGGACGTCTTGGCGATGTCCGAAGGAAACATCCAGATTTGGTTATAGCCTGAAAAGGCATCCATGAAGGTCAGCAGCTCATGACCCGACGTTGCATTGATCAGAGTGCCGATGCTTGGGAGAGGGAAATGATCTTTGGGGCACGCCTTGTTGAGGTCCGTGAAGTCTATGCAGATCCTCCACCTCCCGCTGGCCTTCTTTACCATCACGATGTTAGCCAGCCATTCGGGATAACTGGCCTCTTGTATGAACTGGGCGGACAACAGTTTGTCCACCTTCACTTTTACTGCTTGTTACCTCTCCGGGGCGATCTTGCGTCGCTTTTGATGGACCGGCTTCGAACCCGGGTGGACGCTCAGCTTATGCATGATCACGTCCTCGGAAATCTCGAGCATGTCGGACGGGGTCCAAGCGAAAAGGTCGATATTGCGGCGAATACAATCAATGAGGGTCGGTCTCAGATCGGGGGAAAGGGAGCGGCTCACATAGAACCACTTAGACTTGTCTTCTGCCTCGAATGAGACATCCTCCAATTCGTCCGCGGGTTCCGACTCAGACTAGTTTCTTTCAGGTGGAAGCTCGACTGCGTCAAGGGGGAACACCCCACCTCCTACCGCGGTCATGTAGCACGAACGTGTAGACTCTTGGTTTCCTCGGACAACACCGACCTCGAGGTAAGTAGGGAACTTCAATTTCAAGTGGTAGGCCAAGGGGACTACCTGAAATGAGTAGAGGCCGGGTCGGCCGAGAATGGCGTTGTATGCCGCCTTGACGTTCACCACCATGAAGTCCATTGATTCGGTCCGTATGATAGGGGTCGTCCCGGCTGTTACATCTAGTGTCACGATCCCCTCGATTTGTATGGGGACGCCCGGGAACCCGTGAAGGGTATACCCGGCCGGTTTTAGTTTGTTGCGGGGGAGCTTGAGGTTTTCAAATGCTTCCAAGAAGAGGATGTTGACTGAGCTTCCGTTGTCCACGAGAATTCGGCGGACTTCGAAGTTCGCCATGACGAGGCTGATGACAAGGGCATCGCAGTGCGGGAGCTGAATGCCCTCCATGTCTTCTCCGGAGAAGGAGACTGTCCGCTGCTGAACCTGGGGGGAAGGATGGTCACAGACAGAATTAACTTATCGCAGGAAGGCCTTACGGGAAGTGTTGGATTTTCCTCCCATGGGTCCGCCATGGATGCAGTGTAGGATAGCCTGCCCTCTAGTCTCCTTGGGCTCGAGGTCCTGTTCGGGTCACTGGTTGATCGTTCGAGGGGGAGGTGAAGGCCTCGGATTCCTCGAATCCCTCCTGTCTCCTGGGTTGACCCAGGTGAACTCCCTTAGGTACCCTCGCTGGATGAGGGTCTCGATCTCTTCTTTAAGGGCACGCTAGTTGTCCGTCTCGTGCCCATTGTTCCGGTGAAAACGACAGTAGAATCTCTGGTCCCGCATCTCGTTGTTGCTTGGTCGGGGAAGGAGTCGGACGATCCCTTTGTCCTCGATCTCCAAGAGGATGGCTGACACTTTCTGGATCAGCGGCGTATACCTTTCAAAATGGGGAACCGGAGGAGGCCTTTTCAGCCCAGCTGCATCTTTCGTGGCTTTTTTGGCAAACTCGGCGACGTCCGCCTTGCGCTTTCCTTTGGTCGTGGTTTCTTTGGTGCCCTTGGGGTGTAGAGCCTCTTCTGCCCGAATGTACTTCTCGACCCTGTTGAGGAGGTCGGGGAAGTCGAG
Organism: Hemerocallis citrina; assembly: GCA_017893485.1. NCBI lineage: Eukaryota > Viridiplantae > Streptophyta > Magnoliopsida > Asparagales > Asphodelaceae > Hemerocallis > Hemerocallis citrina. The sequence continues at coordinate 331,262,764 of CM030360.1, read as the reverse complement.
GGGTGGTTTCTTGGCTAAGGAGGCCTTCAGTTGTCTGTGGCAAACATTTTGCTGAATGGCCACGGAAGCGACGCCCACATCGAGGGAGGAGACTGACCTCGCCTCCGCAGGTGAACCTTCGAACGAACTCGAGGAGTGGTTCCCCTTCCTTCTGCCTGAGTTCCAGAAGGGACGCGCTCGTCTTCTCGACCTTCCTGCTGGTTACGAAGTGGGCTAGAATGCTTGCTTCTAGCTGGTCGAACGAGAAGACCAAGCCAGGGGTGAGCTTTGAGAACCATTCCTGAGCTGGGCTACACAGGGTGGCAGGAAAGGCACGGTATAGAAGAGGATCTGAAGCACTGTGAATTAACATGAGGGTTTTGAAGCCTTCCATGTGATCAGCAGATCACCCTCGTTGTTGTATGTCTCGAATTGAAGAGGCCTGAAATTTTTGGGGATCTCGGCTTCCAAGAATTGAGTGGAGAATGGGGGTCGGTTCGGCCTGTAACCATGGCCTGGCATCGGCCCACCCTCGCTGAGATGGGCAAGGCAGTTCTCCATCTCCCGGAGGCATCGAAGGACGACGCCTTCTTGTTCTAGTGGGCGGGTCGATCCGTGGGATTCGCCGCCCCTGGCTTCTGACTGAGGGTAGGAGTTGTTGCGCGCCTCGGTCCTAGGACCGCCTCGAATTGTCCAGAGGACCTCGTTCCTAAAATTTTGGAACTCGGTCCTCGTGACTGGGGCTTGCTCCACAGGGCCACACGAGGGTGGAGGTCCTCGGGGGTGAGTGGCTGTGAGCTGGTTCCCGTTCTAGGGCGTCTGTCTCCCCTGGTTCAAGACCGAGTTGGAAGCGGCCCCTCCCCTTATTCAACTGGCCTGCGATTCTGGATGACGCACCGCAGATCAGTCGCGACTAAGTGAGAAGCACCTGGTCCAGGTCCGGCTGCTTCATTGGCCCGCGGTTGGTTAGAGCCCTGGGCATCTGCGCGGCTGTGATGGGGGGAGGGGGTCCGGACGACGTCCAGAGGTAACGACCCTTCTGGCTTTGGGAGCCATGAAAGAGCCTGGATTCGAGATGAAGTCCTTGGTTGGAATTGGACCGGTGTCAGTACCCAAAGTTCCCACAGACGGTGCCAACCTGATGCTATTTGTTTTGGGTGTGGGGGCAACAGGTGTGAGTTCTTGTAATTTGTGAAGCGGAAGATGCGGTATTGGCACTGATCCAATCCTAGGCTGTAGGACCGGCTCGGAAGTAGTAGGAGAGAGGTAGATGTCGAATGCTCGGCTCGGATCTCGTAGCTCGGCTCGGAATTTTATACCCGCACACTGCCTAGAAACACCGGGAGAAGTCCCGGCGATAGGCCCTCTGACGATCTAGTCAGTCACTGAGAAAGCAACAGTAGCTAGGGTTCAGTTGGGAAAAAATTTTATTACCTCCTGTAGTGTGGAGGGTGTCTGGTATTTATAGGCATGGGAAAACGGGTCTGGGACCGTAACGAGCCAGGTCGGACTCATTTTCCAGTGGGCCTAAGATGGCAGAAGCCCGTTGGACTTATTTGAGTTGATGATCGTGGAGGAGCAAAATCTGAGGAAATCTGATGGCCATGATGGGGCCACGTTATTTATACCACATCACTTATCATCAGGCATAGGGAGCTTGAACCGTTCGCTTCGCCTCTTAAGCTTAGCCATAGGTTCAAGTTGTTGGTCGCGATCATCTCTATCAGCACCTTTGGGATCTGAATCACTAACATCGAAAGCTTCCATTTTGGGCATTTCATCTATTGGTAGTATGTCATCGTTAACAATGTCTTTAACCTGCTTGACTTTGGACGAAGATGACTGTTTACTATTTGCAGCAGTGTAATCTCTCTCTTTGTGACTGGTCTACCGCTCTAATTTAGAACGACCCCTTTTTTATTCAAGCTAGATCTCATCATCTGAAGCGAGGCCTTCAGTATGTTTCTCAGGAGAACGTGGCTGATGACTAACCTTCTTGGGAACTGAAACATTCTTTCCTTCTTGCCCACTTGTGCCTTTTGAGCTAACCTGAACAAGACAGATAGTTCAATCTACAGATATATAAAACCATCTTAACAGTTTCATTTTGTACAGTGTGCTTACTACTGAATTATACTACATTGTTAAAGACTCGAAAAGGCTGAAGTAAAAAAATCTGGTCTGAAAGAAAGACATGCATGTAAATCTTCCTGAGTGTGCATCCCCCATTCACTTTCACATACTATAAGGAGTTCAGCATTAATAACAGGAAAGCCAATGTGCATACTTGATACTGTTTATTTTTGGGGTGTGGGGGTAACAGATGTGAGTTCTTATAATTTGTATAGTGGAAGTCTTTATACGTTACTGACGTCGGTCCGACCCTGGTAGTGGGTGCGGCTCGGAAGTAGGAGTGCAGAGGTGCTTGGGAGTGAGGACGGGTGCTCGGCTCGGCTGGGTCTTCTGTACCTGCACACAGCCTAGAAATACCGGGAGAAGTCCCGGCGGTAGGCCCTCCGACGATCTAGTCAGTCATTGGAAAAGAGATTGGGCAGCTAGGGTTTTTAGAGGGGAAAGATTGATTACCTGTCACAGTGAGGAGGAGGTCTGGTATTTATAGGCAGGGGAAACGGGCCTAGAGCCCTAACGGGCCGGGTTGGACTCGTTTACCCATGGGCCTAAGCTAGCTGAGGCCCATTGGACTGTAGCTGGCCTGATGATCACAGGGGGGAGGATCCAGAGGAGATCAGAGAGCCCTGGTTGATACTGCTTTATTTATCCCATATCACAAGCCCCCCACTCCTGTGGGACTGTGCCTGGCGGGTCGTGGAGGAGTAGTCGGGCTTCATGAAGGAGAGTGGGAAGAGAGTTCCCGTAGCTTGGGCCGGTTGGGGTCGGCACCCGGTTAGTTAGGGCCCCTATTGCCGAGCACGAGGGCTTCGGAGGCCGAGCATGGGGGCCTACTGTCGAGCAGGTCGTGGTGATTCCCTTTTGTAAATGATGACGGATGGAGTTGGCTCGGAGTGTCAAGGCTTACGGGGGTCGGCTGGACGAGCGAGGCCAAGTGAATTTGGCCTGTTGAAGCTACCCCCATGCTCAGGATATAAGTCGACCGTCGAGGCTTACGGGGGTCGGCTGGACGAGCGAGGCCAAGTGAATTGGCCTGTTGAAGCTACCCCCATGCACGAGATACAGGTCAACCATTGAGGCTTGAGGGGGTCGGCGGGACGAGCGAGGCCATGTTACTTGGACTGTTGAAGCTACCCCCATGCTCGAGATATAGGTTGACTGTCGAGGCTTGAGGGGGTCAGTGGGACGTGCGAGGCCATGTGACTTGGCCTGTTAAAGCCACCCCCCTGCTCGAGATGTAGGTCGACCGTCGAGGCTTGAGGGGGTCTGCGGGACGAGCGAGGCCATGTGACTTTGTCTGTTGAAGCTACCCCCATGCTCGAGATATAGGTTGACCGTCGAGGCTTACGGGGTTCGACTGGACGAGCGAGGCCAAGTGAATTAGCCTGTTGAAGCTACCCCCATGCTCAAGTTATAGGTCGACCGTCGAGGCTTTAGGGTGTCGGTGGGACGAGCGAGGCCATGTGACTTGGCCTGTTGAAGCTACCCCCATGCTCGAGATATAGGTCGACCGTCGAGGCTTACGGGGGTCGGCTGGACGAGTGAGGCCAAGTGAATCGGCCTGTTGAAGCTACCCCCATGCTCGAGATATAGGTCGACCATCAGGCTTACGGGGGTCGGCGGGACGAGCGAGGCCATGTGACTTGGCCTGATAAAGTTACCCCCATGCTCGAGATATAGGTCGATCATCGAGGCTTACGGGGGTCGGCTGGACGAGCGAGGCCAAGTGAATTGGCCTGTTGAAGCTACCCCCATGCTCGAGATGTAGGTGGACCGTCGAGGCTTATGGGGGTCAGCAGGGACGAGCGAGGCAATGTGACTTGGCCTGTTGACTTGTCCTGTTGAAGCCACCCTCTACTCGAGATGTAGGTCGACGGTCAAGGCTTAAGGGGGTCGGCGAGACGAGCGAGGCCATGTGACTTAGCATGTCGAAGCTACCCCCATGCTCGAGATATAGGTTGACCGTCGAGGCTTACGGGGGTCGGCTAAACGAGCGAGGCCAAGTGAATTGGCCTACTGAAGCTACCTCCATGCAAGAGATATAGGTCGACCGTCGAGGCTTGAAGGGGTCGGTGGGACGAGCAAGGCCATGTGACTTGGCATGTTGAAGCTACCCCCATGCTCGAGATATAGGTCTACCGTCGAGGCTAACGGGGGTCGGCTGGACGAGTGAGGCCAAGTGAATTGGCCAGTTGAAGCTACCCCCATGCTTGAGAAATAGGTCGACCGTCGAGGCTTACGGGGGTTGGCGGGACGAGCACTACCCCCATGCTCGAGATATAGGTTGACCGTCGTGGCTTACGGGGGTCGGCTGGACGAGCGAGGCCAAGTGAATTGGCCTGTTGAAGCTACCCCCATGCTCGAGATATAGGTCGACTGTCGAGGCTTACGGGGGTCGGCGAGACGAGCGAGGCCATGTGATTTGGCCTGTTGAATCTACCCCCATGCTCGAGATATAGGTCGACCGTTGAGGCTTACAGGGGTCTGCTGGATGAGCGACCGTCGAGGCTTGAGGGGATCCGCGGGACGAGCGAGGCCACGTTACTTGGCCTGTTGAAGCCACCCCCATGCTCGAGATATAGGTCGACCATCGTGGCTTACGGGGGTCGGCTGGACGAGCGAGGCCAAAGTGACTCGGAGATTCCAATAGCCGTTATATGAACCGTTTTTTGCGAGAATCGAGGAGTTACAGTGACTGTTTTCGCACGAATCGAGGCAGTTACGGTAACTGACTTTTGCGAAAATCGAGGAGCTGTAATCCTCTATATATACTCGTCCCCTTCTCATTTCTCACTTTTGCTTTCTCTCTCTAGAACCCAGAGCTTCTCTCTCTAGGATTATTTATCACCGTCGACGAGTTTTCCGGTAACCTTCCGTTCAAGTCGTACTCAGGTTAGTTTTTTTTGTCATGTATAGGGCTCGTCCAGCTCTTCCGCCTCTACTTATGACAGCTATGTTCATACAGGCCTAGAGGATTCTTCGACCTCTTCGGATCCTTCGGACACTGTAACTTCATGGGACTCGGAGAACGAAGTGATTGCCGTGGAGCCACTGCGGACCCGCAAGCCGTTTGTGGTGGAGTGCAGTGGCTCGGATGAGGGTACCGATGACGAGAACGATGAGGAGGGCGAATGAGGGGAGGAAGAGGAAGGGATGGACGAGGGAGTACCGCCTACCGAAAGGGCTGGGGCCGAGGGTGGTCAGGTCGGGGGGACGGACTCCCCGCCGAGGGCCTCTGCCCTCGAGCCGTTGGCGACCCCGTCGCCCGAGAAGGCCCCTACGGTTCGGAAGAAGAGGGTGAAGTGGACAATGCCAAGCAGTCCCGATAGGACAATTGCCCCTCGGCAATTGGGGGTGTAGTACCCCGTATTTTTAAATATTATTTTTAAAGATTTATAAATGAATTAAAATGGTTTTTGGAGATTTAATAAATATTTACATAAGATTTATCCTTTTTACAAGTGCAAAACAAGTGCAAATATTTTTTTGGAAGGTTCAAAAGGCAAAATTATTTTGTGGAAAATCATTATTTATTATTTGACATTATTTATAATTTATCTAGATTTTTCTGATATTTATTAGACCTATTTGCAAATATTACGAAAAAGAATGATCTTTTTGCAAAATTGTCATTTTGAAGGATGAAAGTGCAAAACTACTTTCTGACTTTTCAAGCAGTACCGGATGGAAATAAAGAGTTTATTTTGCTTTTAAATCTTAATTTAATTGGTTTGATCAAGTTTCCAAGTATAGGGATTTATTTATGTAAAATTATATTTAAAGGGGTTATTTTGCAAATGTGTTTAAAAACCCTAATTCTCCTATTCCGGCTATTTAAAAGAAGTGGATTGCAGCCGTCTTTCACTGCACAACACAAAGGTTTTATTGTATTCTTGGAGAATTAAGGAGAGAATCTTGGATTTCACAGAATAGGACTTTGCTTGTTCTCCATTAATTCGGTTGGACTTCTTCATTTAGGTGAGTGACTTGATTTGTTTCATTTTGTTTTGTGTATGTTGTATGTGGTATTTTATCTACTAGAAAGCATGTTAGGGTTTGAGCATGAATATGTACATGATGGATTGGATAGATTGATGAATTAAAATTGGATCTTGTGAAACCCTAGTTGTTTATGAATTAAATTGTATGTGGGTAATTTGAGATTGATGAGCGACCTCTTGGAGATCATGGGTGGGCTATTTCTTTTGGATTAATGTTGGATTTATTGAACATGGTGGACATTTTTATGCATAAACCTAATAAAGATGAGACTTTTATTACTTTTGAGTATTGGTTGAATGAAACTTGATATGGTGATGCTACAAATGGATTATGGTTGTGAGTTATAATGGTAACTCAGTTTTGAGAAATTTGAATAGAAAAGTATGAATCAATAGATCATGTCATGGAAGTCGAAATTGGGAATTTAGTTGAGTTTGAGGAAATATATCCAAATTGGGGATTTCTTTGGATTTTGATATTGATATTGTTCGGATCTGAATACGAAGCTATTTCAATGAACAATTAATTTTAAAAAACTCCATTTTTTTGATTATATGCACAATTTATGTTTTATTTGAAAGAAATTAACAAATCGCTATTTTTTATAAATTCAAGTTATTTTGATTCAGTTTTTATGGACTATTATATATCCTACAAGTTGTATTTGATCAAATAAGAAATACGCTTTTTGTAGAAATCGTTTTCATAAAGTTAAATTATGTATCGGTTCAAATATGCACAACCAAAATCTGCAGTCTGTAGGTCGACAATCGACTGGTGTGACTTTATAGTCGACCATCGCGACCCGGCTGCTGTGATTTCTAATTTTTCTTAAAATTTCGTTCTGGACAGTCGACTGATGACCTTTTACAGTCGACTGTTATACTCAGAATTATTTTCTTAAAGATTATTGGATTTATCGCTCTGGACAGTCGACCTATGACCTTTTACAGTCGAGTGCAATACGTAAAATTATTTTCTTAAAGCTATTGAATTCTCTTTCCGGACAGTCGACTTACGCTTGTCTATAGTCGACTGATACTGATGTATATTTATATCTTTGAATGTTCTTTTAAATGATTTATTCTCTAAATGTTTTTAATCTATAACTTACTATTCTATACTTTATCTTCTACTGAACATATGTTTTCAAGTGGTTTAACTGAGCAATTTATATTGGAAGATTAGTTTGGATATTGGGTGTGAGTCTCTAGAGGGTGTGTGACCCTAGTATACCGGCAGTTGAGATATTTATGTTTGGGCCTGCTGTGGCAATTTTAGTTGATCAGTTGTTGAGTTAAGTCCGGTAGGGTACACAAACTCTAGGAGATTCGTAATGTAACGCCCCGAATCCCAAATCACTGAATTCGAGATGTTCTACAGGATCTTTTCACTTTCTTGAGTACAATTTTACAGGGAAATTAAAACTTTTCATCATACATCAGAGATTACATCATAATTACATCTTTCTTTTGCACAGCGGAAGTAAAATTTACAACAATTGAATAAAAGTACAACAGCATGATATAATCTTTAGGCATCCATTCTTCTTTAATCTTTAACATGTCATTTACCTGCATATAAGACTGTGGGTACGTCATTTTATTCAACCGACGAACATTATACACGGTCATCCTCTCTATGCCGGAAATAGTATAACTTAACTTTTCATATTTAGCAAACACAAACTTGTCACATTCAAACTAAAGGGACTACCCTATTGATGTCGTGTTGTGATTGTACACTTAATCCTTAATGCATTTATTAATGTTACATGACACTAATGCGCACTTGTTCGGATTCTATGCATCCCATACTACATAGGTCCGAGGGCAAGCCCTTATTCGTTCTTCATCTTTCTAGGGTTCAATCCCCCGTTATGACTTAGTCTACTACTGTAATTACGGTAGTGTCTTAGATGTCCTATGATCTACGAGCCCATGTCCAGGCAGCCTGGAGGGGAATCCCACGCACTGTCACGACGCATCGAGCAGGCAACCTATAGACAATTCAGCCTCCGCCATGGAACAATGGCACCACCCATAGCCACTCGAACATCCCACGAGCGTCGCCACCGGGACGGTACTCGGGAGCCGTATCCACGCCATGTCACGACGCATCGTGAAGGACCTGTGAATACCCTCTCGCCGCAAATCCGTTGGCCCCCATACCCGTGTTTTTCTTCTACTTTCATCACCTCACCACTATGTACTAGTCCTTAGTTTTATTAAAAATCATGAACAAAATAATCTCTAGAGTTAGCCTCTCCATCAACCGGACTTATTCATTTGTTTCATCTTGACCAACCTTGGTCTAATTTCATCTCAATTCATTTTCTTTTTCAATGCCGGGGAGACTTAGCTACTCTAGTTCGAATTTCATTTCACAATCTTCAACTTGAGTACTTACAACTCATAAGATTCATATTCATAGCCAACAAATTTCTTTTTCTTTTCATCAACATGATTTCTAATTCCATAATCATACATGAACTCATGCACTTCATAATTTCACATTTGAAATTCATATTACTAATAAACATTCATGCTTCATATTTTGCACAATATTCTCAAGTGAGAATTAATAATATCATGTCACACAACAAGGTTCTTTTTGCCAATTACTTTCTAATAAATCCATTTCAATTTATCTTTATAAACTATAATTTTCATAAGTGTATCTTAGAACCATAGCTCTAATTGTGCCTTTTGTTCACAAACCATATTGTATTTCATTCAAATAATACCCAACTCAATCTTATAAAATTCCTTGCATTTTTATGAGAATTACCATATTTTTTCCACATTTTCTGGACATCACAAACTCACAAAAAAAAATGTTTTTTATAAGTGCCGAAGGGAGGAATCGAACCCAGGCACAACGGGAAGAGAGCCAAGAGCACCCGCCGCATGGCCGAACTGTGCTAGCGATATGGAGGGGCGAATTTAGTATATATGCTTCCGGTCGAAGGTTATATATATATTCTCAAATGGTGAAAAAAATGTTGTGAACACAGGGTTCGAACCGCTCACTCCAGAGAAGCAACCCGCAGTCAGTGACCGCCTGAGCTAGTAGCTCGGGTTGTCACAGTACCCAAATAAAACCCATATGTTTCATATTCGTACTGTTTAAAAGAACAACTCGATGTTCAAATTAACTAGTTTCATATTGCCTTTATAAAAACTACTGAAAAATTCCAGATTAAATCTCCTTTACCTGATCTTCATAACAGCAAGTATAAAATAATTTTTTGTACTAAAAACATAATTTTTTCCACACAATTTAATAAATTGTTCATTTAGACTACCATATCTTTTATTTTCGACATTGAATAATCAATTAGTCTTCTAATCCCTTTTTATTCGCAAATTTCTTATGATAATTCACTGCTATAAATTTTTATTCACAACACATACATTTTTGGATTTAGCCATCCCCATATCAACATAAAGATTTATTGAGCATATGAATAGGTAAACTCGAAACTACTAATTTTTTGAGTAGTTCTACTTTGGTGATAACAAAGTAATTTCATTAGTTCATCTATGTCACAACGTATACTACTACTCATTAATTAACATAATTACAACTCAATCATTCAAGAAAACTCTCTATTCAAATTAAAGTGTGCCATTTTCTTAATCAATTTCATGCTTCAACCATACAATTTACAAGCGTTCTAATTGGAAATTTTCATGCATCATGCTAGCAATATTCCACCATCATTCATTCAAATTAATAATCATGGAGAATTCTACATACAATTTAATTTCATGCTAGAATTTCACACACAAGTTAATCACATCATTTCAATCCATTCATACACTAACTTTTCAATTTAAGTGTGTTCTTATTAGTATTTTTTCATGCATAGTGTTGATAATTAAAACTAGCATAGATTCCTACATTAGAAATATGAAAGTTTTACCCACCTTGTATGGAGAGAAAACACAAAAAGCAACCAAGTCCTTGTAGATGAAAGCACCTCCTCCTAGACAAAGCGCGCACAAGCTCCACACCAAGCCTCCTAGCACAAACCGAATGCTTCTTCTCCTTCAATGATGCCGGCCTCTCCTTCTCCAAGCAATCCCACACAACTCTCTATTTTTTTTATAACTCACACTATTACTACAATAATACTATAGCTTGGAAATATAATTTGCATATGAAAATAGCCATGAGAGGGGGGTATTTATACTAAAAGATAAGTGAAATGGAGGGCTAAGATTGCTTAGGTGGTTGTAGAATGAAGGGCCTAGATCAAAGTAGGAGTTATGAAACTACCCACATTCACAAAACTACCTCCATGATCACCATGACAAAAAATCAAATCTCCCTCCAAAAAGAAAGCATCCCGGCCTCATCAAGAGTGTGCATAGCACGTGTACGTGTAGTGCACGTGCATGCAACTAGGCCAAATTTGTACCTTTTAATTTTGTACAAAAATAAAATAATGATAATTTAGTCTTCTACATGACAAGTTTTAATAAAAAAATAGATTTATTCATGGGCTTTGTTTTTGGGCCAAAATAGTTTATTAAAATAAATAAAATAAAAATACATTTTTGGGCTTTTTAAGAAAAGGCTTTTTAAATTAAAATAAGGCTTTAAAGAAAGGCTTTTTGTACAAAATAATTTGAGAACACATAATTAAATATTTATACACATTATTATAAAAATAATTCAACCCAAAATATTGCACGTGCACACTACGTGCAAAATAAATAATTTTTCATTAATTGAAAAATCGGGGTATTACACGTAAAGTAATCAAATAACCTAAATGATAAGGACAGGCACTAGTGGTGATATGATGAACGAGAACATGGGTTATGGAACCCAGTATGGCTTGCGGTGTGAGATAATTCCCGAAATTATTCAGGTATGAGTGAAATAGTCTCCGGAATTACCTGTGGTGTGGGATTGATCTCCGGAATTATCGGGGTCGAGGCGACACACATATGGTATTCGTGTGATGAGGTGCCAATGATTGCGGTGTGGGGTATTCTCGAAGATTCCCAGTTGTGAGTGAAATAGTCTCCGGAATTATCTGTGGATAGAGTTTGACCTCCGAAATTATCGGGGCATGGGCTAATACTCACAGTTTATCTTTATCTCGTAGTAGTCATCGTAGTAGGATTAGTTGCATAGCGGGGGATTAAACCCTACAATGTGGAGACGTTAAGGGCTTGCACCGGACCTATATAGAGTGGGATGCATAGACTCCGACTAGTACGCATTAGAGAGTCAGCATATAGAATTGTATTTTCTTGACTTGGTTTCATGCATGTGTTTTCCTGTTTTCTACACTTGACACTTAGTCTAGTTTCACTTGATGTTTTGTGTTTCCTTGCTATGTCATATCTTATGTATTCTTGTTTATTTCATGTCATTTATGATTATATGCTTTACTTATATTGTTTGTTTTTATGTCACTCACACCGTTATGTCCGACCCCTTTAGTTTTGGGGGTTAGGGTTATCTCTAGCCTCATATTTTACAGGTGATTACTTGTAGCTTGGATTTTGGATGCATGAGTTAAAGTGGTGTAATGGGTTATGTATTGTTGTAAAAGAAATTGTTGTAAGGAAAGAAAATTTGTAATTCAAGGTGTATTGTATTCTGCTGTGCTATGTAAAGATTAATGTAATGAAAGTTGAAAAATTTTATTGGTATTTGGCTGTGTTTAATATTACATTTGAAGTTGTTGCTGGGAATTGTGCCACGTATTTCTAAGATATCATATTAGAAATTCGGGGTGCTACAGGGGGTCCCCCTTCCTACCACATCCTCGGTCGATCAAGAATTACCCAGATGACGTCGGGGATAAGGTTCTTTATGGGGTACAGCCTTCATCGCTGAGCCTGGGTGAGGATTAAGATGGACAGTACTCCCTCGATTTTGAAGGGGAGGACCTCTTGGTGATCCGCGCGAGTTACTTCATCAGGAAGGAGTATGAGCTGATGGTCCCATGCACTGGTCCTCGGCCGACCGATCCTCTAGCACCGTGGTATTGCAACTTCCCTGCCAATGCGTTCTCCTCGGGGCTGAGGCTACCCATCCATCCTTTCATCCGAGACGTTCTAAATTGGTCTTCGCTGCGTCCGATGCAGTTCGGGCCGAAACTCTTGGAAGCAGATGGTGAGCTTCATACTGTTGTGTGCGGAGAGGAAGGTTCTGCTGAGATTGAGCATCTTCCGAGCCATGCTGGGGGTCAGCTCATCCGGAGAGTTCGAGGGGATCTACTACGTATCGCCTCGGAGCGGGTGTAAGGTCATGCATGGCCACCCCAACTCGATAAAGGAGTGGAAGCGGAAATACTTCATCGTCCGGAGTGAGGAGCAGTGGGATATTCCGACAAGATGGAACTTTTATAAGCCAAACTTTAAGGGGCCGAAGATGGGTGATCTTTCAGCCGAGGAGTGGGCCTTCATGAAGCGCCTCTGTAAGAGCCATAGTATAAGTTGGCCGAAAGTGACGGAGAGTCACATGGTCCGAGCCGAACTGAGCCCCGCCCCGTCCCGTATATTTTTCGTTCATTTTTGTTTCTGTACTTCTCTTTTGTGCTCATCGTTTGTTAATGGGCTTTTTGCAGAGATGGACCTCGAAGCGATCAAGGCGAGGAGGCTTGCCCTGAAGAAGAAGAAGAAGGCGGAGCAGTCTGAGAAGGGGAAGCAGGCGGTGGCCCCTTCTAAAGCCGCCTCCGAAGCTCCGTCCGAGCCGAAGGCGAAGAGGCCGAAGACGAGTCATTCGAGGGAGACCGCCCTCGTGTCGAGCTCCAAGGCTTCCAAGGTGTCGGAGGTCGTGCAGGGGGGCCTTCCTCCTCTTCGTGCCAATGCCCAGGCCCTGGTCGGGGAGGAGGTGCTCCAGCCTTGGGCCCCGGACTGGGCCATCCGCCAGGGAGACACTCTGACCGAGGGTCCCATCTCCATGGAGTTCGTGGAAAAGATGGCCACGCCTCGAGATCGACAGAGTATGGGGTCTGATACCTTCAAGTCAGCCTACATGAGGTGGGCTCAGGCAAGCATGCAGGTAATTTTTCGAGGCTTTGTGTTTCATTCTTCTCATATTTGTCCCTTAGAACTTTGTTTTTACTCAAGTATTTTGACCTCGGCTGTAGGCTTGCATGTCCGGCAACCAGGTGATGCGGATTCACGAGCTGGAACTGAAGTACGAGCGGAGCCAGGCCAATCGCTATAAACGCAAGATGATGGATATGAAGATCGCCCTGGATGCTTCGATGAAGCGGGAGCAGGCCCTGAAGGCCGACCTGGCCTCGATGGCCTATGATGGATTGAAGAAGGAGGCAGTGTTGAAGTAGGCGTTCGAAGTGGAGAAGGGGGTGCTGACCTTGAAGACCCAGAATATGGTCATCGATGCATAGAATGAAATGTACGACATGGCATTGAGCCACGTGAAGCACTTCTATCTGACCCTGGACCTGTCGCACCTTGACTATGACATGGAGATCGAGGGGCCGTCGAGGACCCCCGGGGGCGATGTGCTGGGTGAAGGGGAAGGCGGAGCCGGAGGAGCGAGTGCCGATCCGATGGTCGACCTCGTGGCCGTCATCGGACCCGAGGGAGAGGTGGGCCCTCAGCCATAGTTGTTTTTTCTTTCTTTTCTTCTTGTTTTGTCTTTTTGGTTTATTTGCTGAAGGCAGACTGGACACCGCAATATTTTGTAAAAGTATTGAAAATTTATAACAAAGAATTTTTGGTGGGCCAGGTGTTTTACTCTCGACTTTTGTCTTGCTGTTGGGTTGACTATCTGAGTTTGTCCGACCCTCCTAGACTTGTGTAATTTTTCGAGATTGCTTGTCGTGGGCTTATGGCCTTGGAATGACCTTTTATTTTGCTTCCATCTGATGTTGGCTACTCTTGCCGAGGTTGATCCTCGGCAGTCCGAGATGACATGGCTTCGGAGCAAGATCAAGGTATTGGAGCCCACCCTTGACCGATATCGGAAGGAAGTCCGTGATCACGATACTGCCTTCCACTATTTTTCGGAATAAGTAGAAGGAGCTGAGCGCGGAGTCGGCTTAATTGAAGAGGGCGATAGCCGACCACGACCTCAAGGGTGCAGGGCCTTGGATTTTTCATGTCAAGTGCCTCGGTGCAGAGACCTACATCGGATTCATTCCTCCGTGAGATCATTGTGGAGAAGGAGATTGAGTTACAACGGTATAAAATGATGTTGGGAAGGTCAGCCCCCTCAGTGATTGGTGCTTCCTCGAGGCATGAACCGTCCCCAATTCTACAGTTGGAGTACGTGAGGTTGGGCGATGCTCAGAGTTCTGTGTCCAGCGTGTCATCTTTGGCCGATCCCAGGGGTTCGGCAAGGCATGCTGCGGAACCAAGTTGCTGGCGGGGTTTGAGTTGACCCGTGCGAGCCCGGAGGGGGTCTCAGGATAGTTTAGGATGAGGCTTTGGTTGTAATAAATCCTTCTGTATTGTGGCCCCCTAGGGCGTTATAATAAAGAATAATTTGTCTGACCCTTTCGAACTTGTTTTTGAGAATGCGTTGAGGGTTAGAGTTAGGGCGCTTGTTTGGCTTCGGGGCCGAGCAGAAGGTTAGAGACCTGGGGGGTGAAAAAACTCATCGATAGGTGGAGCAGGTTCGGCCGGCTCCGGGGATCGGCCTTTCTGGCGGAGACGGCGGTCGTCCCCGAGCATGGCGAGGGCGAGGGAGAGGAGTCCTGAGAGTTCTGCAGTAGAGAACCGCCTTCTAATGCCATTAATAGGGGGAGCGTTTCGTCTTCCCACGCCATCAATTCTGGACGTTTTGCCTTCCCACACCATTTAACGGGGGACGTTTTGACTTCCGACGTTATTAATGAGCCGTTCTGGGGGGCTATATAACCCTCACCCCCTTACCAGAAATCTGTCAGAGAAAAACTCACATCCCCATGGGTTCTCATCGCCGGTGGCTCCCCTGCCACTCGCTGACAATTTTCGGTAACGACCCCGAGGGCTGTTTACCCCGAGTTGCCAGCAGGTGAAAGGTTGGCCGACCCTGAGATGAGGACTCTGGGTGCTTGCCGAAGGCGGGTGCCCTAATATGGAACTTTTGGCCAAGAGTCCTGGGCCGGTGGCTCCCCTGCCACCCTCTGATAATTTAGGGTAATGGCTTTGAGGGCTGTTTTACCCCGAGTTGCCAGCAGGTGAAAGGTGGGTCGACAAATGGTTCGGGACTCGGGGCGTTTCGTTAAGGGCGAGCGCCTTAAATCTTTAATGAAACTTTTGGGTAGGGAGGTTAGCTAAAGTCCGGATCGGAGGTCGAGGCTTGGGGTCGGCGGAGAGCGTCGGACTCCATTACCTTGGCTTGAGAAAGCCACCCGTGTGCTCATGTTCACCGTACAGTGTCGAGGCTTGGGGATCGGCGGAGAGCGCTGAGCTCCATTGCCTTGGCTTGAGGAAGCTGCCCGTGTGCTCGAATTCACCGTTCGGTGTCAAAGCTTGGGGGTCGGCGGAGAGCACTGAGCTCCATTGCCTTAGCTTTAGAAAGCAACCCGTGTGCTCGAGTTCACCGTTCGATATCGATGCTTGGGGGGCGGCGGAGAGCGTTAAGCTCCATTACCTTAGCTTGAGAAAGCAACCCGTGTGCTCGAGTTCACCGTTCGGTGTCGAGGCTTGGGGGTCGGCGGAGAGCGCTGTGCTCCATTGCCTTAGCTTGAGAAAGCTACCCATGTGCTCGAGTTCACCGTTCGGTGTCGGAGCTTGGGGGTCAGCGGAGAGCGCTGAGCACCATTGCCTTACCTTGAAAAAGCTACCCGTATGCTCGAGTTCACCGTTCGGTGTCGAGGCTTGGGGGTCGGCGGAGAGCGCTGAGCTCCATTGCCTTAGCTTGAGAAAGCTACCCATGTGCTCGAGTTCGCCATTCGGTGTCGGAGCTTGGGGGTCGGCGGAGAGCGCTGAGCTCCATTGCCTTAGCTTGAGAAAGCTATCCGTGTGCTCGAGTTCACCGTTCGGTGTCGATACTGGGGGGTCGGTGGAGAGCACTGAGCTCCATTGCCTTAGCTTGAGAAAGCTACTCGTGTGCTCGAGTTCACCGTTTGGTGTCGAGGCTTGGTTTGGTTACATTAGGGGTTTACACAGAATTCGAGCTAAATTTTTTTGGAAAGAGAATAATATTCTTATATAAAAATGGCGGCGCATAAAGCCGATTACAAGGGATCGGTTACATAATAACTTTATTCCTCCCTTTCGAGGTACTTGATGAGGTGCTCCGCGTTCCAGGGTATCTTGATCGGGTTGCCTCCCATGTCAGCGAGTCGGTAGGTGCCGGGGCGCACTACTTCGGCGACCCTATACGGACCCTTCCAATTAGGGGCCAACTTCCTCTTCTTGCTGGGGTCTGAGACTGCCAGTTTCCTAAGAACGAGGTCACCCTGCTGGATGTTAGCGGGGTGGACCTTCTTGTTGTAGAATTTCTCGACCCGTTGTTGGTATATACTCCTTATGATGGCGGATTTTTTCTTGAGTTCGTCGACTAGGTCCAAGTTGGCCCTAAGACCTGCCGAGTAGCTTTCTTCGTCGAAGGCCATTATTCGAGGCAAAGGGAGGCTCTCCTAGGGGATAACCGCCTCGGTGCCGTAGGTTAGGTTGAAAGGCAACTCGCCCGTAGGTATCTGCTTCGTCGTTCGGTGTGCCCAGAGAATGCTCGAAAGTTCTTCGACCCAAAGGCCCTTGGGCGAATTGTCCCATTGCTTTTTAAAGGCCATCAAGGATTTGGCGGTTCGCATTTTCGGCTTGGCCATTTGGTTGAAGGTGGCATATGGCTGAGAAGCGATGCTGGACGTTGATGTCTTTGCAGAACCTTCAGAAATTCTTGCTGGCAAACTGGGTCCCGTTGTTGGTGATGAGCACCTATGGGATCCCAAACCGACAGATGATGTGTTTCCAGAAGAATTGTTAAGTTTGAAGCTCGGTGATCGAGGCTAGTGGTTCTGCCTTGATCCACTTGGTGAAGTAGTCGATGGCCACCACCAGGAATTTTCTTGACTCGTTGCTTGAGGGAAGGGGCTGATGAGGTCCATCCCCCACATAGCAAAGGGGGTCGGACTAGCTAGGGATTGGAGGTTGACCTGCGGGAGTCTCTTTACTGATGCAAATCTTTGGCAAGGGGCGTAACTTTTGACGAGGTCTTGCGCGTCTTGTAACATGGTTGGCCAGTAGTACCCATGATTCAGGGCCTTTCGGGCGAGCGACCTGCTCCCCATGTGGCATCCGCCGATCCCCTCGTGCAGTTCCTTTAGGCCGTCAGCCACTGTGTACGAGCGCTTAAAAGAGCATTAATTGATCATGGTGAATCTCTCAGAGCGGACCCTGACCCTTCTTGCCTCGGGTCGGTCTTGAGGGAGTGTGCTATTCGAAAGGAATAGGCGTCGTCCAGTCATCGGGCTGGAGATTGGTGTTGAGGCAGGAGTCTTCTGGGAGATCGATGCTGGGCTTGAGGAGGACCTCGATTAGGACGGTACGGTCGAGCCCTTCGAAGGATGTCAAGGCGAGCTTCGACAACGAGTCCGCCTGGGCATTCTGTTCCCTGGGGATTCGTTCCACCGAGTGGTATTCGAAAGATGACAAGAGATTACGGATCACCGCCAAGTATTGTACCATCCGAGTGTCACGAGCTTCGTACTCCCCGGTGATCTGGTTGACCACGAGCTGGGAGTCGCTGAAAGCCTTGATGTGTTTGGATCCGCCCTTGTGTGTGAGGGTGAGCCCCGCGATCATAGCTTCGTACTCTGCTTCGTTGTTTGAGGCTGGAAAATTTAGCCGGAAGGAATATTGGAGGACGAAATTGTCGGGGCCTTTAGGATGACGCATGCTCTGCTCCCTCCTTCGCAAGACGAACCATCGACATAAACCTCCCACATTGGGTCGGTTTTCGGGGTGTCGGGTGGTTCGAAAATAGTGCACTCCGTGATAAATTCGGCGAGTGCCTGCCCCTTGATTGCCGTCCTGGGCTGGTAGCTTATGTCATGTTGGCTTAGCTCAATCGACCACTTGACCAGGCGGCCGGAGCTCTCAGGTTTGTGGAGGACAGTCTTCAGGGGCTGGTCTGTGAGGACCTGAATAAGTGAGCCTGAAAATAGGGTCGAAGCTTACGAGCGGCCGTTATCAATGCGTACGCCATCTTCTCCATCTTCACATATCTGGTCTCGGCTGAGAACAGAACCCTGCTCACATAGTACAGGGGCTTCTGAATACCGTCTTCTTCTCGGACGAGCACGGCGCTGAGCGCACTTTCCGAGGCCGAGAGGTATAGGAAGAGGGGTTCGCCTAGTTCGGGTTTGCTTAGGAGTGGGGGATTGGCGAGGTAGGACTTCAATTGGTCGAACGCCTGTTGCTGTGGCTCGCCCCATTCGAATCTTTTTGTCCCCTGCAGGGCCTTGAAGAATGGGAGGGACTTCTCCCCGAATTTGGAGAGGAAGTGGCCGATGGCCGCCGGTCTACCCGTAAGCCGCTGAACCTCCTTGACATTTCGGGGAGGGGCCATGTCGATGATGGCCTGGATCTTCTCCGGATTGGCTTCTATGCCGCACTGGCTAACGATGAATCCCAGGAATTTTCCGGAGGAGACGCCGGCGGTGTATTTGGCGGGATTAAGCCTCAAGTTGTGAGACCGGAGGATGCTAAAGGCTTCCTCAAGGTCAGCAACATGATCCTTCCCTCGTCGGCTTTTGACAAGCATGTCATCGACGTATACATTCATGTTCTGACCGATCTGATTTTTAAAGACTCGATTGACTAGCCTCTAGTAGGTGGCCCCGGCGTTCTTGAGCCCGAATGGTATGACCCGGTAGTAGTAAAGGCCCTGGTCGGTGATGAAGGACATTTTGGCAATGTCCGTAGGAAACATCCGGATCTGATTGTAGCCCGAGAAGGCGTCTATGATGGTTAGGAGCTCGTGACCCGACGTCGCGTCGATCAGAGCATTGATGCTGGAGAGGGGAAAAGGATCCTTGGGGCACGCCTTTTTGAGGTCGGTAAAGTCAATTCAAATCCTTCAGGTTCCGCTAGCCTTTTTAACCATTATGATATTAGCCAGCCACTCGGGGTAGCTGACTTCTTAAATAAACCGGACGGATAACAGCTTATCCACCTCTGCTCTCACCGCCTGTTGTCTCTCTAGGGAGAATTTCGGCACTTCTGCTGGACTGGTTTGGAGCCGGGGGCGACGCTTAGCCGGTGCATGATTAAGTCTTCGAAAATCCCAGGCATGTCGGACGGTGTCCAGGCAAAGAGGTCGACATTGCGACGCAGTCGATCAGATCTGGCTTTAGGCCAGAGGAAAGGGTTCGGCTCACACGGAACCATTTGGACTTGTCTTCTGCTTCAAAGGAGACTTCCTCTAATTCATCCACGAGTTCTGACTCGGGCTGGCTCTTTTCCGTTGGGTGCTCAACGGCGTCGAGGGGAAATACTCCGCCCCCGACTGCGGTCTTGTAACATGAGCGTGCCGACTCCTGGTTGCCCCGGATGACCCCGACCCCGACGTCAGTCGGGAACTTCAATTTCAGATGGTAGGTTGAGGGGACGGCCTGGAGCGAACAGAGCCCAGGTCGGCCGAGGATGGTGTTGTAGGCAGCCTTGACATTGACCACCATAAAATCCATCGACTCGGTTCGGTGGACGGGGGTCGTTCCTGCAGTTATGTCTAGCGTCATAATCCCCTCGATTTGCACAGGGACGCCAGAAAATCCATGAAGGGTGTAACCAGTCGGATTCAGCTTTTCTTTGGGGGAGTTTGAGGTTATCAAATGCTTCTAAGAAAAGGATGTTAACCGAGCTGTCGTTGTCCACCAGAATTCGGCGGACCTCAAAGTTGTCCATGAGAAGGTTGATGATAAGGGCATCGCAGTGTGGAAGTCGGACGCCTTCGAGATCTTCTCCTGAGAAGGAGACCGCTCGCTGCTGGACCCGGGGGGAGGGGTGGTCTAGAACAGAGTTGACCTTCTGGATAAAGACTTTGCGAGAAGTCTTAGATCCCCCCCCCATGGACCCACCATGGACGCAGTGCGGGATGGCCTGTCCACATGTTTCCTCGGGTTTCGGGTCTCGGTCAGGTCGTCGGCCGGTCGTCCGAGGGGGAGGCGATGGCCTCGGGCTCCTCGACTCTCTTCGGTCTTTGGGATTGGCCCGGGTGAACTCCCTCAGGTACCCTCGTTGGATGAGGGCTTCGATCTCGTCCTTGAGGGCTCGGCAGTGATCTGTATCGTGCCTGGTGTCATGGTGGAAGCAGTAGTAGAACCTCTGGTCTCGCTTCTTGCCCTTGTTAGTTGGTCGGGGAGGGAATTGGACGACCCCCTTATCCTCGATCTCCATTAAAATTGCCGAGACGTTCTGAGTCAGGGGCGTATACCTCTTGAATCTTGGGATCGGAGGGACCCTCTTGGGACAAGTTGCTTCTTTTCCGGGCCTTTTAAAGGGCTCAGCATCATCGACCTTGTGCTTCCCCTTAGCAGTGGCTTCCTTTGCGCCCTCAGGATTGAGGCCCTCCTCGGCTCGGATATACTTCTCGACCCTGTTGAGTAGGTCGGGGAAGTCCACGGGTGGCTTCTTGGCTAAAGAAGCCTTGAGCTGGCCGTGGCGGATGTTGTGTCGAAAAGCTGCGGAGGCGACCCCTGCGTCGAGAGAGGAAACTGAACTCACCTCGGTGGTGAATCTCTGAATGAACTCCTGGAGAGTTTCCCCGTCCTTCTGTTTGAGGTCCAGAAGGGAAGAGCTCGTCTTCTCGACCTTCCTGCTGGTTACGAAGTGGGCTAGGAAGCTCGCCTCCAGCTGCTCGAAAGAGAAGACCGAGCCAGGGGTGAGTTTGGAGAACCATTCCCGAGCCGGGCCACGGAGGGTAGCAGGGAAGGCGCGGAAGAGGTGGGGATCCGCAGCGCAGTGAATCATCACGAGGGCCTTAAATCCCTCCACGTGATCAGCAAGATCACCCTCGCCATTGTAGGTCTCGAATTGTGGAGGTCTGAGTTCTGAGGAATCTTGGCTTCAAGGATTTAGGGGGAAAAAGGGGTCCGGTCGGACAATGACCGCGACCCTACATTGGTCCTGCCCTCGCCGAGATGGGCGAGGCGGTTCTCCATTTCCTCCAAATGACGAAGGATGGGGTCTGCCTGTTCCTGGGGATGAGCCGATCCGCGAGATTCGCCAGCCTGTTCCTGGCCGAAGGTCGGAACTGTGGGGGACCTCGATAGTCTGGCTGCCTCGGATGGCTTGGAGAATCCCGTCCCGAAAATTCTCGAATTTGACCCTTGTGACAGGGGCTTTCCCCACCGGGTTCTGTAGGGGATTGCTTATCTGGGAAGGCTGTCAGCGATGGTTCGAGACCGATTTGGAAGCGGCCCCTCCCCTAGTCCGACCGGCCTGTCTGTCAGAGATGATGCGGCGCAAATTCGACGCGACTGATGGTTGGACCGCGTCGTTGACCTGAGGTTGGTTGGAACCTTGGTCATTCACGCGGCTATAATGTAGGGGGTCCGAATGACATGCCGAGGTGACGGCCCTTCTGGCTTTGGGAGCCATGGAGGAGCTCGGACCAAAGTTGACGACTTTAGCTAGGCTCGGAAGGATGACAGTACTTAGAAAAAAGTTTCCTACAGACGGCGCCAACCTGATGTTGTTTGTTTTTGGGATGTGGGGGCAATAGGTGTGAGTTCTTATAATTTGTATAGTGGAAGTCCTTATGCGGTACTGACGTCGGTCCGACCCGAGTAGTGGGAGCGGTTCGGAAGTAGGAGCGCAAAGGTGCTCGGGGGTGAGGACGGGTGCTCGGCTCGGATCCAGAAGCTCGGCTTGGCTGGGTCTGCTGTACCTGCACACGGCCTAGAAACACCGGGAGAAGTCCTGGCGGCAGGTCCTCCGACGATCTAGTCAGTCACTGAAAAAGAGACTGGGCAGCAAGGGTTTTTAGAGGGGAAAGATTGATTACCTTTCACAGTGAGGAGGGGGTCTGGTATTTATAGGCAGGGGAAACGGGTCTGGAGCCCTAATGGGCCGGGTTGGACTCGTTTTACCATGGGCCTGAGCTGGCTGAGGCCCATTGGACTATAGCTAGCCTGATGATCACAGGGGGGAGGATCCAGAGGAGATCAGAGGGCACTGGTTGATGCTGCTTTATTTATCCCATATCAATACTCATCCGCCCAAATTGACATTTCCATCAAATTTAGAGACAGGTATCAAATCAAGATCAACAGAGATAAGATGATACCCAAAAAGGTGTATATGTTTGCAAATAATTAGTAGTACAATGAAACATCTTTCTTCAATGAATTCAGGTTGATCATCCAGTTAAATTAAGAGAACATTTCAATCACTATGCTTATGTCAGAACAAAAATTTGAATCATAATGCTTATGTCATAACAAAAATTAAGTCATTATTATTGGAATCAGATTTGGGAAAAATCATATATTTTTTCCTTTTTCTGTGTATCTCTTTATATATTATTACATTTTTGGAGAAGTGACTAATTTGTTACAATAGATTGGGGAGAAAGTTAAGGAGATGAGAGATTTGATGGAATCTAGAGAACAAAATATACAGCTCATACCAACTATATTTTAACACTCTCCCTCAAGTTGAAAAACAAAAACTTGTACTAGAGAAAGGAGTTTGTGAAAGAGTGGGGAGATGAAGGGTTAAGCTCTTAAGTTTGGTCTTTCATTCTGATATTGTTTTGTTATCACCAAGCCTCAATCGGAGTGGATGGCAAGTAACTTCTCCCTTGCCGTCCACCTTGGTCTCCTCTCCCTTACCATTGCCTTCTTCCCCCTGAACCTGTAGCTCAGCCCTCCTCTCCTTGCTCCGGTCTACAACAACCCTCGCTTTGATTTCTCCTTTCTTCTCGCCGATCATCCCCCTCCTAACCTCCAACTCCACGGCAGCTTCTCCACCAGCGTTAAGTCTCCATGCTCTCAGAACTAGAGCTCAGTGGGTGCGGACCCAATGAGAGGGTCCGACACCAACTCAGCCCCCCCTCCCCCCAACTACTAACACTGACATCAACACCATTGCTAAGCCTAATCAGCACTGCCAGTACCGCCTCCACCAAGCCTTCAACAGACCAACCCAACGGTTGGGGAGACCCATAGGCTCAGATCGGCCCACGCCCCTACGCGTGTGCACCGTAGTGCACATCAACGTCTGGAGGGACATGGCAGTCATCATCGCCAAGAAGGGGGTGGACACAGGGGATGGGCCCATAGAAAGGGTCCTCCTACTGGCCACCATGAGCGTAAGAGAACCCCCCCCCCTTTAGGCCAACATCATCATCACAGAGAGGGACACAATCAGGAACACTGGCGACAGATCCAACCAGAGTCTCAACAGATGGTGCAATACCAAGAAAATAGGGCATTTCACTTCAGCAAAAACTCAGGATCTTCCCACCATCACCACCCTCATAGACAACACAACAACAAACAGAGTTATTCTCATCTCAAGAATGAGACTCAATCCAACCACTACCATCCACCACCTCAGAGGTACCCCTTGCCAGCACCTAAATCCACTATTGAGCGGGCCCATGATGGGGAGCTGCACAATGGGATTACAGTGGAGGAAGAGATGCCTGAAGTAAGGGAGGAATGGGTTCAAGTCATCAGAAAAAAAGTCAAAAGACAGAACAACTCCCTAACCCATCAACTCGACCGCAAAAGGCACCCACAAAAGAGCTCAATTCACTACGGCAATGCTTCAGGGTCTACCCACCACCACCACCCTTAGAGACAATACCATCACAAACCAGTGCAAACCCCCCCCCCCCCAACTGAAAGCTTGCCCATTCACCACTCTCCACCACCTCAGAGGAACCCAAGTCCTGCACCTAAATCCGGCGTTGAGCAGGCCCATGAGGGGGAGCCGCACAACGGGATTACAGAGGAGGAAGAGTCACCTAAAGACAGGGAGCATGGGGGTCAAGTTTTCAGCATAAGAAGCAGAAGAAAATCAGACTACCCATCCCCTCAACCCGAACAAAAAAAGAAACATCGAAGAGGGAAGCGCAAGCCAATACCTTGCTTCAACTGCGGCGATCTCGACCACTACAGGAAGGATTGCACTAAGGAGGTCAGATGCCTCAAATGCATGAAATAGGGGCACCTATCCTACGTATGCACTAATGTTGTGGAAACCAACAATGACGATGAACGCACGGTGAGCAGAGGGAGATCCCCAAATAACCCTACCTTCATTCGGCTTGCTAATAGCCTAGACATTATCAAGAGTGAGGAGAAGTGGTTACGCCAGTGGTGCGCGATATCCAGAGTAAGGTCGGGAAGGCCCTCGGAGACACACCTCTTCCAAGCGCTCAACGCTAGGTGGCCTATGAGAGCCCACAGAGATTGGGTGGCAAAAAAAATGTGCCATCTCCAATTCTTCATCTCCTTCCCGTCACCAGAGAAAGTGATCAATGTCACAGACATAGGTACGGTTGATTTTGGCCATTTCAAACTGGAGTTCGTCACTTGGTCTCCTAGCTTTAGAGTGGAGCTACCACAGGGCGACAAATACTGGATTTGGATCCATAACGTGCCACTCCACTTTTGGAAACGGGAGGCCCTACAAGAGATCATCGCCGACTTTGGCACCGTCGAAGAGATCGACGAGAGAACTGTGCGACGATCGGAGATAGTTTTAGCAAGGATTCTCATAAGGAGTGCAGATATCGCCCTGATGCCGCGTTTTGCTAAAGTGTTCTCATTCGAAGAGTCTTACTTGATCCGATTCGTACTCGAAAAATGAGTGGATTCGGAGGTGGAGCTTTCGGCCATCAGGTCCCCCACTCTGTCCTCTGTGCTCAAAGACAACCGCTCATACAGACAGGTGGTCTCACCTGAGAGGGAGCTGACCCTTGACGGGGCCCACGAGGTGGAGCGCGCACATAGGGAACTCATCAGGGCGGCGAGAGCAAAGGAGCTCAGCCATGTTCACACGGCGGAGGGATCAGTACCAGGGCATGCTTCTCCGATCAAAAGGGGTGGTCGACATCGAGACTTGTACATCAGACCTAACGGCCAAGAGTCACCAGTTCCAACAGACCAACCAAACCAAACAGATCCAACTGATCTCATCAATTTTCTAGATTTGGATACTCTTCTCGCTCAAGATAGGACTCTTCGAAAGGAGAGTCAGATGAAAGCTCAGAGTGGCAGTCAATGCCTCGGAGTGGGTGGAGGGAAGCCAACAGAGGAGCAGGGAGTGGAGACAGACTGCGCAAGGGGAAAAGAGGGCAAAAGCAGCTTCGAAATCAACATGCATAACGACATGCAAAATCAGAGCTCAGTAGGGCAAGAGTTGGTGGCCTTGGGTCGTGAGCCCAGAGGGGAGACTACCCCTTTGGGGAGGAAGTCAAGCGAAGGACGAAGCTTTCACAAAGACTCAGCCCTGATTGAGGGCATGGAGAGAGCTCAAAGAGGAGAGGGAAGGGGAAAGGAAATGAGAGTTGGTAACTGCAAAGAAGGAGAAAGAGCAAGCTCTGTAACGCTCATCAATTAAAGTGCCTCGTTACCCTCCCTAATTTCCTCAACCGCAACGCCCCCCGCTCTGGTAGAGACACGTGGCGATACCAACCCACTGCTTGGGACACGTGCCCTACTAAAGCAGATAGCTGACACTGATTTCGAGAAGGGTGGTATTATGTCTCGCGGAGGAGATCAAGGGAGTTTAGCGACTCGAGGGGTTTTCGAGAACATACAGGGGGACTCTTTTATAGGCGTTTATGGGCCCAATGAACAATTTATTGTATTTGGGCCAAGTATTACATATTTGCACAATGAACAACAGCGGGTGACGAATAGCGGGCCCACTGAGGGGTCTGTTACGAGTGTCCCCACTACTCAGAATGTAACAGCGACAAGTTATGGGCCCATTGAAGGGTCCACTTCAGGAGAGCCTACTATAAAGTTGGCAAACCAAAGTGATGATGAACAACAGATGCAGGGACCCATGATGGGGGCCGCTCAGGATGGTGTTACTAAGTACACATATAGCGATGAAGACATGGAGAGGCGCTTAAATTTGGAAGAAGATTTCTCATTTACGGATGAGGATGAGGAACCAGAGGACCCTGAGTTTGTTGCTAATACACAGAGAGAGATCTCACCAGAGATGGTCCTATCCACCTTTCCAGAATCTGTGCCTGGCTATAGTACTGGAACGTCAAGCAGGACAGTTGGGTTCAGGGTACAGAGGGTGCCTAAGAGGGATCATGAGGAGTCCCTGGATGACTTTTTAGAGGTGGCTGCGGCGACCAAAGCTATAAAATTCGATGACGGAGGTACGATAAATTTTTTAGCTTCTATATTAAATTTCATGTCAGATTCTGAGGTTTTTACCCTAGCTCAAACCTGTGGCTTAGAGGTGTGGGACATAGAACGTAATGCTCTACTGCTCAATAAAATTAGGGATTGGGAAATTGAACGAGTGAAGGACCTGGGGTCCTCCTCTGTGTCGATGGAGGTCCTCAAGGAAGACACCCGTCCCACACACACGATCAACCTAGAATCGGTTCCCCAATGAATGCACTATTCTGGAATGTTAGGGGGTTGGGGGATAGGGGTAAGAGAGATATGGTTAGTGATGTCATTATGAACTCCAAGGCTGAGGTGGTAGGGTTACAGGAGATCAAGCTCGCACACGGATTTAAACTCAAAAAAGTAGGGGGCAATAGAATCAAAGAATGGGTGCTACGCCCATCCTCAGGAGCTTCGGGGGGGGGGGGGGGGGGGGGGCATTTCTATTGGGTTCAACCTGGATATTTTCACCTGTTTCGAGAAATATAGTGGAACGTTCTCGCTGACTATCCGACTAAGGCGACGGTCTGACAATTCGGTGCATACGATCACGGTGGTTTATGGACCAAACGTGGCAACAAACCAAGACGCCTTTTGGCAAGAACTTATCGATATTTGACAACGATTGTCAGGGGCTTGATCGTTGGGGGAGATTTCAATATTACTAGATTTCAATATTAATTAGCTTTGAGCATGCTTCTTGCCATCTCTACAATAGTCCTGTTCTTTCTCTCAGCTACTCCGTTTTGCTCTGGAGTATATGGTGCAGTCAATTCTCTTCTTATTCCTTGCTCCTCACAAAATGTGATGAATTCATTTGACAAAAATTCACCACCACGATCTGTTCTTAAGGCTTTCACACATAAACCAGATTGTTTCTCAACCCAAGCCTTAAAAATCTTAAAGTTTTCAAAGGCTTCAGACTTAGCCTTTAGAAAGTAGACCCAACTCATTCTACTTGTAGCGCCCCGAATTTCTAATATGATATCTTAGAAAATACGTGGCACAATCCCAGCATCAACTTCAATGTAACAGTAAACACAACCAACACCAATAAAAATTTTCAACTTTTATTACAACAAACTTTTTCGTAGCACAGCGGAATTCAAAAACATCTCAATCAAAATTTTTCTTTATTTACAACACAAAACTATCTCAAATTTGCTTTTACAAATTTACACAAAACTCTTTCAAATTAATTTATCTCAAAACCAACTCTAGCATCCAACCTCCAAACTCTAAGCAACAACCTGCAACATATGAGGCTAGAGATGATCCCTAACCCCCAAAACTAAAGGGGTCAGCCATAACTGGTGTGAGTGACATAAAACAACAAACAACTTAAATAATCATTAAGTAAGGATTCATAAATAACATATAGTGAACCAAAATACATAAAATATGAGATAGCAGGAAATGTAACAACAAGTGGTACTAAACCAAGTGTCAAGTGTAGAAAACCGGAAAACCACATGCATAAAACTAAGTCAAGAAAACACAAATTCTATATGCGGACTCTCAGCAAGTGTACAAAATCGCACAAGTAATATAGATAGGTGAGTAGAGTGTCGAACACACGGGGACTAGATATTTTACTGAGTACCGATATCGCTAGATTAATCACTATTTGGAAGGTCGAATTTTATAAGGATAAAATAACTAAATTAAATTAATCTAATTAAATATAACTAAATTGGTGAAGAGGGAGAGGGCTGTGAAACTTTGAAGCTCTTGTACTTTGATTAATGGTAAAAATAGTTCTAGGGCTCTTGGTTCACCTCGTTTATCACACACACAAATTATAATTCCTTATAAATAAAAATATTATCTTTCCCAAATTGTCGACCAAAATCCTAAAGATATTAACCACTCTATCAACGTAGTCTAAAAATTATTCTCAACTAATTCTTCGCCTATCCATCAAATTATTAATTGAGAAATGGGATTTCTTAACGGTCACGTCCTCCAATATACGGTGTTAATTTTTATTAATCACAAATTACCTGTTCGGTCTCTTTATGATTTGAAAATCATACAAATGTCTATCCACCATGTTGTACGCATAAATAATAAAAACTAAAACACAACTAGGAAAAATTGACTAATAATAAGGAATTAAAATTTGTGTTCTTCAAAACTTGGCTACACCTTAGCCTCTAGAAGATTTAAATTCAGTTCATATTTGTTTGCAATTAATAGAATTGTTTGGATTGCATCTACAAATTAATATAAAGAAGAAGATGAGATACACAAAATAATAATATAAAAAAACCAATAATCCAAACCCCTGTAAAAAAAACCGAACCCAACTTGCCAGCGCCTCGAAATCCGAAGTCAGCTCTGCATCGGTTGTCGCATCAGGAACAGTACCTGAGCGCCAGGTCCGCTCTTGGAACTCACGCGCCTGCTGCTTCTCCTTTTCTGCTTCGAGCCGTGTGCGCCAGGAGAAGAAGTCGCTAGATCAGCACGTGGGTCCACACCTGCTGCTTTTGTTTGCTTCGTCCAACACGCAAGAAAGAGAAGAAGAAGTCGCACGTGTCACGTCGAAGATGTTGAAGCCTTGGGTTCCGCTCGAGAGAGAGAGTCAGAGAAGAAGAGGCAGCAATCGTTGGGTGCACTTCGAATACTGTGCCAAAGAAGACAGCAGCCCTACTGCCCACACGCTGCTGTTTCGTCTTGGAACTCGCACACGTTCTCTCTCTTCCTTACTTTTTCTTTTTCTTCTGTTGTGTTATTGTACAGCCGTCACCTCTTAACCTTTCTTCTCTCTTCTTTGCTTTATATTTATAGAGAACAGGGAGTTTAGGGTTTGCACTTTTTGCATAATAGTCCATTCTCTTTCTCTTATTTCCTTCCTTTTTAAATCCAGAATTTATTTATTTCTTTTTCTTCTTTTCTTTCCTTTTCTGCTAACCACGTGCTTCTGCAAACAAAAAATAATACCAAAAATTATGATTTAAATAAAATAAAATTAATTAGTTTAAAATTAATTAAACTAACTAAAAATAATATTAGCGTATAAAAATTCCTTTTAAACATTATTTGTCGCACTTTTAACTCAACAAAACAATAAAAATTTATAAATCCATTATTTTACTTTGTTTGTTGATTTTCCTTCACAAATTTTTACTTTTTGCATCAAAAATATTATTTCTTCAAAAATAATAATTAAATCAAATCATAAAGAAATAAGATGAATTATAGATAATATCAGCGAAAACAAGCCATTTTTATTGGTAAATGAGTACAAATATTTATATATAAATTCGACACATCACTCTCTAATGCGTACTTGTCGAAGTCTATGCATCCCACTCTACATAGGTTCGGTGCAAGCCCTTAACGTCTCCACTTCATAGGGTTCAATCCCCCGCTATGCAACTAATCCTATCACGATGATTACTACGAGATAAAGATAAACTGTGAGAATTAGCCCATGCCTGATAATTCCGGAGATAGATCCCACATCTCAGGTAATTTACCTGGATAATTCCGGAGATCATCCCACACCGAAACATTGACACATCATCACATGAATACCACATGTGCGTCGCCTCGACTCCGATAATTCCGGAGATCAATCCCACACCGCAAGTAATTACCTGGATAATTCCGGAGATATATCTCACATCGCAGGTAATTTATCTGGATAATTTCGGAGATAGATCTCACACCGCAAGTAAGTTACTTGGATAATTCCGGAGATTAAATCCCACACCGAAAGCCATACTGAGGTACTTGACCCATGTTCCCGTTCATCATATCACCACTAGTGTCTGTCCTTATTATTTTTGGGTTATTTAATTACTTAACGAATCTCCTAGAGTGGTGTACCCTACTGGCCTAAATTCAAAACTGAAATGCCTCTACGGGCCTCAACAAAATAACTCAACGCCGGTATAGGGTCACACACCTCTAGAGACTCAACTCAAATGTCTAAACCAAAGTTCCACTAAACAAAGTGGCTCAACTGAATATCTTAAATCAAATACCTAACTGAATATCTTAGAATCAAATGCTTAACTGAAGGCAAAGTATAGACTGAATTATCTGAAAGCCAATCATTCGAAGGAACACTCAAGTTACAAAAATCCATCAGTACTAGTCGACTCATACTGTGGTAAGTCGACTGTCCAGAGGACAATATCCAAGATTTTTAAGAAAATAAACTAAGTCATATAAGTCGACTTGAAAAGCTACCAGTCGACTTACCCGAGACAAATTCCAATAATTTTCACTAAAATAATTTAAGTAACATAAGTCGACTTAAAGAGGTCATAGGTCGACTGTCCAGAAAGGACTGAAATAATTTTACAATATAAAGATCTCAGAACACCAGTCGACTGCATAAGAGTCTAGTCGACTGTCCAAAAAGGACTGAAATAATTTTACAAAATAAAGATCTCAAGACACCAGTCGACTGCATAAGAGTCTAGTCGACTGTCCAGAGGGAATTTCAAAAGAACTGAAGATACAACAGCAGGGTCGTACCAGTCGACTGTCGGCCTACAGTTTTCATAATTTAGGTCTGAATACAAAAATCAAAACTGAAGTTTTCTAAAGATTCTTTGTTCATGAAACAATTCATATTCAGGAAAAATATTTAATCTCAACAATTCCCCATTATGGATTCATTACTCAAAACATCAAATATGTCCAAACTCAAGTTCTCATGTTCTAGATTACTAATTCTTTCATTAGGGTTTCTCAATACTAAATTTCTTTCACAACTCTTAATCAAAATCTGATTTATAAACTCAATGTCCAGATGTTCAACCATCCGTTCATAACCATACTCAAATCTTAACATGCTTTTTAGCAACACAATTTTATAACACAAGATCTACTTGTCATTCATAGATTTTACATACATGGTCCAAACAACAACAATTGTTCACATGAATCATACCACAATATAAGATCCATATCATTCACAACATCAAATCAAAACAATATTGTCACTCGCATACATAGATCAAAACAACAAAACAATTTTATATCACTCACCTTTGAATTGAGAAAATCCACGAAAAGCCTTCCTTTTGCTAGATCAAACTTCCTCTTGCTCCTCCAAACAAATCACCAAAATTCTGTATATTCTCAACAAATGACGGCTGGAAAAATCCTTTTAAACAATCCGAAAATAGGTTTAGGGTTTTACCCAATTTGCAAAATAATCCTTTCCAAAATACAGCTTCACATATATAGGTCTAGTCTTGGAAATTCGAACAAAATTCATTTAAATTAGGATTTAAAGGAAAATATAATTCTAAATCTCAACCAATACCGTTCGAAACATCCAGAATTACACATTTTACATTTTAACCTTAAAAATGCCAAATTTGCAAAAAGGTCCTTCTTTTCTCAAAATTTGCAAATAGTTCCAATTAATTTCAGAAAAATCTGGAAAAATACTAAATAAATCCCAAATATTAAATAATAATTTTTCATGAAGAAAACTTAACTTTCAAATTCCTCAAAAGGTATTTACACGTGTTTTGCACGTGTATAAAAGATAAATCTTTTAGAAAATATTCATTAAATCCTCAAAATTCATTTAAATTCATTTTCAAATATTAAAAATAATATTTGAAAATACGGGATTCTACACTACTGTAGTCATCAGTTATGAGCAAGAAATACTTACTTCCACCAAGAGAAACTGTCTGCATTGGTCCACAGAGATCAGCATGCAGCAGCTCCAAACTTTCACTTGCTCTCCAAGCTCTGCCACTAGGAAATGATCCTTTTGACTGCTTTCCATATAAGCATCCTTCACACAACTCAAGCTCACCAATTTTAGGCAGCCCTTGCACCATGTCTTTGGAACTCAGAAGCTTCAGTCCCTGCACATTCAAATGACCATACCTCAGATGCCACAGCTTGGCATCATCATCTCCTTTAACTGTCAGTGCTTTGCTCACATTGCTAGATAAATCAAGAGGGAACATTCTGTTTCTCCCCATAACAATCTTTACTACAACTTCTTTGGATTTCTTATCACAGATCAAACAGAAATCATTCTCAAACAGTACTGAATATCTAGAATTGAGTAATTGACCCACACTCAGCAAATTGTGAGCCAAATTTGGCACATACTGCACATCATAATAAGAGCTTCGTGTTTCCTTGCTCAGTTTTGATTGCAATCGTGCCTCTTCCTTCCACTTCAAGTTGTTTTCCATCTCCACGCCTCACCTTGCTCTTTAAAGATTCATTCAGTTCTCTGAACATAGACTTGTCACTTGACATATGGTTGGAGCACCCACTGTCAACATACCACACGCCACCTCCTGTATCATTGCCAGCTGCACTTTGTGCTAAGAACAACTTTTGCTCATTCTCCACAAAATTGGACTTTTGATCACCCTTTTGTTCATCCTCCTCCTTCTTCCAGCAGCTAGCTTCTTTGTGGCCTGGCTTCTTGCAATAGTAACATTTGAGTGGACCTTTATATGATTGCTTTTTTCCTTCCTTATTCTGTCCTCTTCCACGGCCCCTTCCTCTTGAGCTAGCTCTTCCTCTACCTCTTCCACTGAATTGCCCTGTCTTTTCCTTGTTTGAGGATTCTCCTTTCACATGGAATGCCTTCTCTTCCTTCTTCTCACCATTTCTATTGAGCCTCTCCTCATGAGCTTGCAAGGATCCCATGAGTTCATCAAAGGTGTAATTTGCCATGTCCTTTGACTCTTCAATAGCCGCTACAACATGATCATATTTGCTTGTGAGACTTCTTAGAACTTTTCCAACCACATGCTCATTGGTCATTGTTTCTCCATATGACCGCATTTGTTGTACCACAGTGGATACACGTGATAAGTATTCTTGGACAGATTCTTTGTCCGTCATTAGAGCAGTTTCAAACTCTCTCCTTAGTGATTGCAGCCTCACTGTAATCACCTTCTTGTCACCTAGATACCCTTGCTTTAGAGTATTCCACGCCATCTTGGATGTGGTTGCTGAGGCAATTCTGGGAAAGATTTCATCATCCAAGGCCTGTTGTATCATAAACAATGCCTTGGAATCTTTCTTTCTCTTCTCTCTCAATTGCTGATCAGGTTCTGGAGGTTGAGCATCTTCAAATCCATCTTCAACAAAACCCCACAGTTCTTGAGACTTGAATAATGTTTTCATTTTCAAGCTCCAAAACTGATAATTTATGCCTTTAAAGATAGGCAATTGTGAAGTGGCGATTCCAGATCCGTTGTTCTGCATTATGAACAACCTTTTCACTCTCTAACCCGTGTTTACCCTTGTGTTTAAGTGCTCTCTCTTCTCGCTCAACAAATTCCCTGGATATGAACCCGGATAATTAGTTAGCTCTGATACCAAATGTTGGATTTCAGAGGAAGAAGATAACAAAATTGGATAACAGAATAATGAGAGAGAGATGAACTTTCTACTTAATTAAAATGTTGAACAATACAATGTTTAAATACTAAAACTTGGCTAACAATCTCCACTAACCACGTCTAACGAATCCTACGTTAGTGGTGCTAAAAAAAACTTAAAAACAGAAACTCAAATTTGCTCCTAACAAATAGCCAAAAAATCAGCAACAGACTTTTGACAAAGTCTTCCAACAAAGTAGCTAATTTTCTCTGACTTTTATTCAGCTTCTCACGTGCACATATGAGCTTGAATTATGTTGCAACACAATTAACGCCTGTCTGTCGTTGACTGGTAATAAGTACGGTTTTCTGCATTATTAGTGATTCTCCTCTTGTCTGCTACAGTCTACAGAGGTTGGGGTAGTCTCTCGCAACATTCATCATCATAAAAATCATCATCATCGTCATCGTCATTGTCATCGTCATCGTCGTCATCACCACCAAGGTTTGGGTTTGATTGAGATATAGGTTTGGCTGCAGTCAGTACGCCACTTGAAGTTGGAAGTACCGGTGAAAAGCAGCTGGAAGAGTCAGGCTTGGATCGCTTCTTATGTTCTTTGAAAATGTTAGGCAAGAAACTCCCAACTACGACCTGGAACATCAATTAATTGATTCTATAAAAATGCAGACTCTTTTTTTTTTTTTTTTTTTAAGACTCAAGTCTTCAGGATCCCAATAAACAACTTCACTAGCTCCAAAGTAAATGACTCAATATTACTGAAGGGTTTATGGAAAGAAACTGTACAAGACAGAAAAAGTAGATAATAAACCAAACTAATAGCAACCAAACTAAAACGTACAGCATTAAAACAGTTGATTAAGCCAAGCTGCATTTACACTGCAGGAGGGTTTTGGCTTTGATGGTGAGATTAGAAAACCACACTATACTTTTAGTAACCCACAACCATTCCAACTCCCTTTGTGTCATGAATGAAGGGTTTGTAGTGCTGATTTTGGAGAAGATAATGTTATATTCCATTCCATATTGTCCAGAAGATATCTATATGTAAATGTAGTTGAAATGCAACTATATATATATCTAGGAAGTTACGTTTACAGTGAAACATAATTGAGCCCAGAAATGAAATCTCCGCAAGAAAAGAAAGAGGAGGCATATCTATTCTATGTAAGAGTACTGTGCATCCTGAGGCATATATATTGTCTTGGATAATTAAATTAAAGAAAATGTGATTCAGAGTTCCAGGTACTACTGGACAAATCTTACAGCTGAAATTATCTCATGTGTTGGGATTCTTTTCCATAGTAGGTAAGCCGGAAGGCAATCTTTTGTGAACTAGCTTCCAAAGAAATTAAGGCTTTTAAACCGATCGAAGGGGAAGTCTGAATTAAGTCTCCGCGCTAATTCCAAAAGACTTAGGTACTGTTCTTTTTTTTCATCTTATAAGAGGTTACCTCTTATAAGAGATTTACCTCTTGTAAGAGCCTCTTTTTGAGGTGTTCTTTTTATATAAAAATAATCTCTTATAAGAACCTCTTATAAGATATTTCTGTTCTTTTTTCACCTCTTACAAGAGCCTATATTACCCCAAAGTCTATATTACCCCAAAGTATAAAAATAGTGAGATGAAGGACAAGAAAAGATAGGTTCAAATTACTAATATATAAACTAGTTTAATGACAAGTTAAATTCACAAATCAGTGTAAATCATCAATTATAATTCCGGGCTACTATAAACTTTTAATTAGTATGAAAAGTAGTATATATGTATAAATATAAATAATAATAATTTGTTTCAAAGAAGTTGGATTAAAAAAAATTTAAGGACAATGGGCTAATATAAATTCTCCCTTAGCAATAAATAAATGTAAAAAAAAATTAAACAAAAATATAAAAATAAAAAATAAGGAGGGTTTTGGCTTTGATGGTGAGATTAGAAAACCACACTATACTTTTAGTAACCCACAACCATTCCGAGGCATATCTATTCTATGTAGAGTACTGTGCATCCTGAGGCATATATATTGTCTTGGATATTTAAATTAAAGAAAATGTGATTCAGAGTTCCAGGTACTACTGGACAAATCTTACAGCTGAAATTATCTCATGTGTTGGGATTCTTTTCCATAGTAGGTAAGCCGGAAGGCAATCTTTTGTGAACTAGCTTCCAAAGAAATTAAGGCTTTTAAACCGATCGAAGGGGAAGTCTGAATTAAGTCTCCGCGCTAATTCCAAAAGACTTATTAATTAGCTGTGTCAGAGATAGAAGGTGTGAGTAATTAAGTTTATATATATATATATATATATATATATATATATATATATATATCTCAAAGTAGATATATAATTGAAGAAATTCTCATTAAGGTATGTCATTTCTTTTGGAGCAATAATCAATGGAAGACTTCAATAACAAGCTATTCCACCTGGCCTGGCGACGGCCTCCCGAGTCCTCCACCAAGATTTTAAACCACAATATGTGTACACTGAATGATTTTCACAAATCTTTTTATGTGTTTTCATGAAGGTTCTTCATGACTTACTAATGGTATGAGAGCATTCTACTAGTAAGCATGCATATTTTTTTTAACGAATTATATGATTTTCCAACGAATTGACTCATTACTAACAGTACGTCATGCTAGAAATGTTTTAAGGCTATAGCTGGGTATGTAGCAAGTAACGATTTAAGCATCTAAAGTAAGAATGACGAAGAAACAAAAAAGGGGAATATGACCTGAATTGGAGTAGCAGCAAGTAACAAACCAGTAACGCCTCCACCAACCACACGACCATCAGGGCCAGCCAGTGAAACACTTAGCCCACCAGTTCTTCTGCGCATCCCACTATCATCTTCAGTTATCGTAAATGATCCAGACAAAGATAGAATCTCAAAGCGTCCCTGCATTAAATCTCACTGTTACACTGATATTCCATTTCCATCATTAGATTATGTCCATGTTTGACAAAAATATATAAAGAACACCAGTATGGATGACTCATATATATAGGTAGAGATCATAAGGGTGACCACGAAAAACCAAATATGTAAACCTGCAATTATTAGAAAAAATATGTGATGCCGAGTATACTGCAAACATTTTACTAATGAACATCTATCCAATTATTTTTAAAATAATTGTTGAATTTATTTAGTAGCTATAACTATCAATTTATCTCGTGCAGATTTATGATCTATTCCCAGTATGATGTTAAGTACATGTCAGTGGGAGGAGAAATGCTAGAGTTACATGGAATTCTACCCCAAACTTACATGGACTTGTCTTTTAGTGATTGTTGAGTCTTATGCATTTGTCTTTTAGTGATTAATGAACACACCAACCCCTAAAAGACAAGCCCATGGATGTTTGGGGTAGAATTTCATATATGTCTAGCATTTCTCCAGTGGGAGACATGGAACCCTATAGATCCAGAAGAAGCTCTAATAAGAAGAAGGTCCATGGAACTAGAAATTGACTACTAGAAAATTTGTATTTATAGACAGTCAGATGATTGCGGCATGGCACGGCAGAAGGATATATAGATGTCCGCATGAACCACGGACGAATTGTACTTAATTTATAATAGTAAAGATCGAGTTGAAAGAGCATATATATATATATATACCTCGAATGTCAAGGTACCGCCCGAGGAACCTGGTTGGCGTAGAGTAACATTGGAAATGGCTCCATTTGCAGAAAGGATGCAAATACCCCGTGGCCCTTTCTGGGACAAGGACCGTAACCTCACAGCAACATCCTAATTAAGAAGTAAAATAAATACCCAGAATGTCTCATATACCTCACCGGAATATACACACACAGATATACTCAAAAACGCTACGATCGAGTACGACTGTGATTGCTCATACTGTATGTATGTATGTATGTATGTATGTATGTAGACTTCAATGGAAAAGGAAAAGAACAAACTGCATCCATGGGGGAATGTTTTCAGAGGCACACTATTAAATTAATGGAATTGAATGAGTTACCTCCCCAGCAGCCACAGTGATGACATGGGGTGCGAAATTCCCACCAGCCGAATAGGCAAGCCATTCCCCTTAACAAAACAAACAACAAATATATATACTACTTCATCATATGTTAATTGTAAATTAAACGAGACAACAATTACTATATCAATCAATACTCACACAATGTTTAAATGTAAGAAGATTAGTATAAAATGTAAATTAATTTTGGAAGATATTTGAAATATATATATATATATATATAGGGAAAGCTTTCCCTATATATATGGGAAAGCTTTGGTTGTGCACTACCTCTAGTGTACACGGCGTGTGCACTAGGTTTTCGGACGTTCATATTAATGGATCACCTGTAACCAACGGATCCGGTGGTATCAGCAAACAATAAAGGCAGATTTGATTTGGTCAACAAATATTAAAGGAGATTGATTTAGTCATTATTTGCATGTAACCGTTAGCTTAAGTTTAGGCAGATTTGCATTGTAACAGCTAGCTCAAGTTTAGGCAGCAATCATGCAATTCCCTCTTCTCTTATGTAACCTGTGTACTATATATATTGTACATGTTTATACGAAGAAATATAACAGAAAATCACTATTTTATATGGTATCAGAGCTCTTTAGCCTTACAGCAAATCGATCCTCCATCCCATCATGTCTTCCTCTACAACATCTGAAATCCCAATTACCTCAAATGCCAATTCTGTTGTTGTCCTTAACACTCATTCATCACTCAAACTGAATAGCAGAAACTTCCCTGCCTGGCATGTTCAATTCAATGCCCTCCTTGTGGGATACGATCTCATTGGTTATGTTGATGGCACCACTGCAACTCCTGCCACAACTAACGCAACCTATACTCGCTGGAAAAGACAGGATCAGTTGATCCTCCATGCCATTATGTCCTCAGTTGATCCCAGTGTCATTACCATGTTTGGTAATGTGAAGACTTCCAAACAAGCTTGGGACATTCTCACCAAGATGTTTGCAAGCAAAACTCGTGCAAGAATCATGCACCTAAAAGAGAGACTCTCGCAATTCACAAAAGGATCCAAATCCATCTCAGAATACCTTCATGGTATTAAGGCTTTGGCTGACGAATTAGCCATCATTAACTCTCCCTTGGATGATGTGGATCTCGTCATCCACACTTTGAACGGCCTTGGTACTGAGTATCGTGAGGTCACTGCTGCTCTCAGAACAAGAGAAAATTCTATTGGATTTGATGATCTCCATGACCTTCTCTCTGACTTTGAAAGCTATTTAGAGAGGGATGAAACTATGCAACAAACCCCTCTCCTTGCTACTGCAAATACTGCACATAAAGGGAAGCAGTTTTACAACAGAACTGGAAACAGTTCTACAATCAAACAATGCCCAGATCAACATCACCTGGTTCCTCAAGGCGTGTAGTGTGTCAATTCTGTGACAAACCAGGCCATACAGCCAAGGTTTGTTACAAGCTGCATGGACACCCCTCAAAAAGGCACCAACCTCCTTCTGTTCTTCACGCACGAGCTATACCACCAGGGGTCTCAGACTGGATCTTAGACTCAAGAGCATCTCATCATATAACTAATGATCTGGATCAACTTCATCTGACTCAACCTTACACAGGACCTGATCAACTTGTGGTTGGTGATGGCTCAGGTCATACCATTTCCAATATTGGTAAAATTGTCTTACACACTCCCTCTCAATCATTTCATCTATCGAATGTTTTACATGTGCCTAAAATTACACAAAAACTATTGTCTGTCTCATCCCTGTGTCATACTAACCCCATTTCTGTTGAATTTTTTTCTGATCATTTCCTAATAAAGGATTTGAAGACAAGGGAACCTCTTCTAAGAGGGCAGCATAGCAATGGACTCTACCACATGCCCCATCCATCACCTTCATCAAAGGCACTAGTCACAACTACATCCATCATTCCACCATGGCATCACATATTGGGGCATCCATCTGATCGCATACTTAGACATCTACTTCCATCTTGCAAAATAAAGAGCCAACAAGTACCTTGCATGTCCTGCAATAGTGTTAAGAGTCATAAATTACCCTTCTCAATCTCTAGTATCACAACAGAAAAACCACTAGAGCTCATTTATACTGATGTATGGGGTCCAGCCCAGATCAAATCTTTAGATGGTTTCTCCTATTATCTAATCTTTGTTGATCATTTTACCAAATATGTATGGCTCTATCCATTAAGAAATAAATCAGATGTCTCTATTTTGTTTCCCACATTTAAAAATCTTGTTGAAAATTATTTCAAAGAAAAAATTGTCTCATTGTACTCTGATAATGGAGGAGAATTCCTCAAATTAAAACAATTCTTTCATACTCATGGCATATCTCATCTCACCACACCACCATATACACCTGAACTAAATGCCCCAGCTGAGAGACGCCACAGACATATAGTTGAAACAGGAAGAGCCTTACTACACATGTCAAAATTGCCACCTGAATACTGGTCATTTGCATTTAGAACTGCAGTGTATCTCATCAATAGGTTGCCAACCTCTGTCCTCAACATGCAGTCACCATACCAAGCATTACATAAGAAAACTCCAACAACCCATCATCTTCATTCCTTTGGCTGCCTTTGCTTTCCTTGGTTGCGACCTTATGTCTCCAACAAACTTCAACCACGGTCTCAACCATGCATATTTCTAGGATATGCAGAATCCCAGTATAGCTATATATGTCTCGATCCCAAAACTCACAAAATATACACCTCTAGGCATGTCAAATTTTTTGATCACATCTTTCCATATATCCAACTCACCCAACCCACACCATTATCATCATTACCCACAACCAGCATACCCCAACCTCTTCATACCATCATTCCCATCCAAAACCATGACCTACCCGAGTCACATGCTATGTCCCGTGAAGATGAGGTACTCCTACCTTCAAATACTACGTCAGGTAATGATATTCCTACACCTTCTCCTATTTCAACTACTACTGTCACTACTAATCCTTCTGCAGTCCCACCACCCACCAATGAGCCAAACCAAATTATCACCAGGTCCAAGAACAACATCTTCAAGCCAAAGAGGATGTACAATGTATCCAAACATCCACTACCAGAAAACTTGGAACCTTCTAATATTCGTTTGGCCATGAAACATCCTCATTGGCGCAAGGCAATTGCAGATGAATTTGAAGCCATAATCAGAAATGACACATTCTCTCTTGTGCCTCCCAAGGCAGGACAAAATATTGTTGGATGCAAAGGGTTATTTCGCATCAAGAGAAATAGTAATGGTTCCATAGCACGATATAAAGCACGTCTTGTTGCAAAAGGATTCACACAATGTCCTGGCATTGACTTCAAGGAGACATTTGCCCCTGTTGTTCGTCCACAAACGATCAAGATTATCCTCACTCTTGCTATCTCTAATCAGTGGGCAATGCACCAACTTGACGTAAATAATGCATTTTTACAAGGAGCACTCACTAAAGAGGTTTTCATGGATCAACCACCAGGTATGAAAGATGTTGCACATCCTACCTATGTCTGCAAACTTCACAAAGCCATCTATGGCCTTCGTCAAGCCCCAC
This sequence comes from Hemerocallis citrina, assembly GCA_017893485.1. Classification (NCBI taxonomy): domain Eukaryota; kingdom Viridiplantae; phylum Streptophyta; class Magnoliopsida; order Asparagales; family Asphodelaceae; genus Hemerocallis; species Hemerocallis citrina. Next base: position 331,221,429 of record CM030360.1, on the reverse strand, counting down.
GTGCTTGGCATGATTCTCTCAAGGCATTTATTCTATCATATGGCTTCAAAACCAGCAAAAGTGATCCATCTCTTTTCCTTTATCACTCGGGTGATACTATGGCCTACTTTTTAGTCTATGTAGACGATTTACTACTCACAGGTAACAAGTCCATATTCCTTCAGCGTTTCATTGCGGTGCTATCTCAACGATTTTCGTTGAAAAATATGGGACAACCTCACTATTTTCTGGGTATTGAAATAATACCAACCAGCACTGGAATTTTTCTCTCACAACATAGATACATTCATGAGCTCCTACAAAGGTTTGACATGGAGGGGGCGAAACCATCCCCCACTCCACTTTCTTCTACAGCAGTGCTTCAGCTCAATGATGGCACAACATCCACAGATGCCACTGAGTATCGTAGGATCATTGGTGGACTTCAGTACCTTATTCTTACTCGTCCTGACTTGTCATACTCCATCAATAAATTGTCTCAATTCATGCACAAACCAACCTCTTTTCACCTGCAGCATCTGAAACGTATCCTACGGTACATCAAGCAAACCATGAATCATGGTCTTATGTTACGTAAAACTGTTACCAACAACTTGTTAGCATATTCTGATATAGATTGGGGGGGGGGGGGGGACAGCGATGATCGCAAATCCACCTCAGCATACATCATCTTCTTTGGAGGCAATCCTATCTCATGGCTCTCAAAAAAGCACCGAACAGTGGCACGATCATCCACTGAGGCAGAATATCGTGCAGTTGCCACTACTACTACTGAGTTAATGTGGCTACAAAACTTACTACATGAACTCAGAATTCCCATGCATCACCCCCTACGCTTGCTGTGTGACAATGTGGGTGCCACTTACCTTTGCTCCAACCCTGTACTCCATTCAAGAATGAAGCACATATCCCTAGATTATCATTTCGTTAGGGAACAAGTTCAAACCAAGAAGCTCATAGTAACACATGTGTCTACCAAGGATCAGCTGGCGGACTTGCTCACCAAACCACTGCCCACGGCTAAGTTCACTGAACTCACATCCAAGATAAAGGTTCCTGATGGAACCTTAATCTTGAGGGGGCGTAATGGATCACCTGTAACCAACGGATCCGGTGGTATCAGCAAACAATAAAGGCAGATTTGATTTGGTCAACAAATATTAAAGGAGATTGATTTAGTCATTATTTGCATGTAACCGTTAGCTTAAGTTTAGGCAGATTTGCATTGTAACAGCTAGCTCAAGTTTAGGCAGCAATCATGCAATTCCCTCTTCTCTTATGTAACCTGTGTACTATATATATTGTACATGTTTATACGAAGAAATATAACAGAAAATCACTATTTTATACATATCGAAGATCCGAACCGTTCACATTGATCTACACATCTAAATTAGTCTAAATATGTAAAATCAAATTATTTGATATTCATCCATCCATTGAAGTGTTACAAAATTGTATGGCTGAAATTCCTTGTTTTTTATAGTCACGTGATGGATGGGCAAATGAATTTCAAATGATTTGATTTTATATATTTAGACTAATTTAGATGTGTAGATCAATGTGAACGGTTCGGATCGTCGATATGAACGCCCGAAGGCCTAGTGCACACGCCGTGTGCACTAGAGGTAGTGCACAACCGAAGCTTTCCCTATATATATATATATATATATATATATATATATATATATATTGTTGATCAAATACTGAGCTGAGCAGAATTAGACTATGAATGTAATTAAATGTTTTCATGCATCAAACAATATTAAGACAAAGTCAAAATGAAGCTACATAATATCACAACTTGAAAGCTACATGATGTTGTTAGTTTGATAACTCAAAGGCCAGAAGAGAGGAATTAATGATCCCGAAAACTTGAAAGCATGCATAACAAACATAAATCAGACTATTTAGGAGAACCTGCATGCTGATAGTGTCAATTTCAAACACAATCTAGTTTTTTCATGAAGAAACCATAAATTCAATTTTTTCCCCTTTTGAGGAAGATGGTGAATAAGATTTTTGACAGGCAAAGATATAGTTGCTAAACATGAAGGAAATTAATTAAGAAGCAAACTGTACTAGTACAGTAGTACTAGTAGTTGATGGACAGACAACTAAAACTACAAATCAAGATGAAGGGGGGAGAGGAGGGTAAGAAAAAGAAATGTTGAGGCAAAATAGAGATGGATTGCTTCAAAACATGATGAGTACCATTAATGAAGCTAATTAAGCAGTGAATTTTGATTTTCTTAAAGAAAAACATTAATAAATAAATAAATACAAATAATGCCCGGGAATTTTTTTTATATAGAAAAGAAGGGGCCGGGGTAGGGTACCAAGAGTAGCAAGAAGCTGGCGCCTGCCGGAACCACGTGGTCGCCCTCTACCCCGTTTGTTACTACCAATGGTAGCAGTAGCAATAGCAGTAGCAGTAGGGGAAGTGAGAGTCAGGGGAGAAGGAGATGGTAGTGATGTCGCCATTGTGGACATTGACAGTGATAAAGCAATATTGGACTTAGAGGCAGCTAATGGGCCTTGTTGATCAATGTTTGCAGCAGCTGCTGTTCCATAAGAATCACCATGCCCTGCAGCAGCAGCTGCTTCTCCACCTCCTCCTCCTCCTCCTCCTCCAATCTGATCAATTATTTTCTTCCCTGCCCCCCCTGCTTGTGCTGCAGCACTGGCCTCTAAGTGCATCATCTCATCTGCCTCCTCCTCATCATCATCATTGCTGGTACTGCTGCTGCTTCCACTGCCATTGTTAATTATTCCTATCACCATCCCCATGTCAACCATACTAACGCTTCCAGTCATTGGTGCAGCCGGTGGACCCATCATTTGCATTCCGACTGCAGTAGTACCAGCAGCAACTAATGAAGAAGAAGAAGAAGAAGAAGAAGAAGATCCTCCAGGACGTGTATGTAACGGAGCATGATCAGTCTGAGATATTACAGAAGAATACTCCACCCTCGCTCTTTTACCTAATTCTACTTCTCCTCTTTCTCCTCCTTGGCCTTCTTCATGATAACCCAAAACTAAACCAATCTTCTTTTCCCTGTCTCCTCCCTCCATCAATATCAGTATCAGTTTTATCCAAACATCAACTAACCCAGTGAAAGAGAAAGAAAGAAAGAAAGAAAGAAGAAACAGAAGATAGTATAGTCTGCCACTTAACAACTCATCACCACCTTCCTTATTTCTTTGGTTTTTGGCTTATATTTCCTGTCAACCCTCACTCACACTCAATTTTACAATTTGATTTGCAACTGCATCTCTCTCTCTCTCTCTCTCTCTCTCATCTCTTCAAGACCTCCCTCAGAAAAAAAATGTATTCTATTCAAGACCAGTTGTGAAAATTTGGCTCTAGCATATTTTGATTTTTGAACCAGGATATTAATGAATATCAGTTCTCTATTTAATTAATAAAAGGGTAAAAGGGATATGAGCAACTTGCTAATTTAGTAAATGAGCAATTGATTATGTGGCATGCATGTGATACATTGGACAACTAACCCTTTTAATGATTTTCCAATTACATGTATGCCACATCATCAATTTCTTATTTACTAAATGAGCAAGTTGCTCATACCTCTTTTTCCCTTAATAAAATTATTTATTCTTCTTTGGGGGTTCGGAGGGAGTTACGCTCGAGAGTGACCTTTGTTACAGGGACAATTCCAGATCTTCTTGGACCAAGTCAGTCAACAATTGGTGGTAATCTTACCTCCTTCTTGGCAGTCCGCTGGGCAAATTGCAAGATTACCATAAATCTAAAGGGTAATGCTACACCTACTACTAAATCTATTACTTTTTTTTTACTATCTTAGATAGCACGCTATTAGTAGAGATTATTATAAAGTATGTGCAACAGACATCTAATAATAGTGTGCCACCTAAGATAGTAAAGAGAAAGGTAGTAGATTTGGTAGTAGGTGTAGCATTACCCAAATCTAAACCATTAAAAAATTGGTTCTTCCTATCACTAACAAATAATTTAATTCCATATACCTCACGCATAAATTTAATTTCATATAACTACTTTTAAGTGAGTTATATGGAATTAAATTTAATAACAAAAGTGGTTATTTGGATTTGATATTGTAAGGGAGTTATATGAAATTAAGTATTTGTGAGTGATGTATATGCAATTAGAGCATTTGTTAGTGACTCATGTGAGAAAAAACCTAAAAAATATTATATCCATATCTTATACTAATAAGAGAGAGGATCTACCAGCTTCTTCTTTTTCTATTTTGAAATGGAGAAAGGAGAGTAAAAATAGAGATTCATATTTAACCAGGCCCGGCCCAAGGCCCAAGTGACCAAAGCCCTTGCTTTAGGCCTCCATTTGCTTTAGGCCTCCATTTTTTTCTACTAAAAAAGCCTCCCGCCTTTTCACCTTCCTCTGGCTGTCACTTTGGTTTCCAAGAACTCTTTGTTTCCAAAAAGGCCTCTTAGACTTAGAGCATCTATAATTAAATATTCCCAAATTTCAATTCTCAGTACTCAAAGCCACATCTGTCTCTCTCCGAAATTCTCTCTGACTCGCTCTCCACTCTCCAATCCAGAATTGAGCAGTTAGAGCTTCTTCTCTGAATCTCTCTTCCTCAGTCTAACTCATCGCCCACTCTAGCACTCTCTTTTCGTCGTCGAGACTCAAGAGTCGAGATCAACTCCTCTCCTCCGATCGCTCCCTCAAACGACTTCGAATCTGACCTCCACTTCCCTCGCTCAATCAGTCGGCGACTCGCTTCCCCCGCTCGAGTGCAGCCACAACCTGCGCGGCCCGGCTTCCAGTTCCAGTTCCTGTTCTGCTCGACGGCATCGACGCTCGAGTGCAGCCACAACCTGATTGGCTGATCGCCCCACCTGCACAGTTTCCAGTTCCAGTTGACGGTCGCTTCCCCCGCTCGACTGGCGCAGTGCACTGCCCTCGGCGGCCAGCGCCTCGCTTCCCCCTGCAGCCCTGCTCAACTGCAGCCACAACAGCGCTGGCAGTGGCAGCACCTCATTCTCCCGTAGCCCGCTAGGTTGTATTGTTCTAACTCCTTTATTTAATTTGAATTCTATGTTTCTATAATCTCTTAATTTAGTGTTAATTTTTATTGTTTTTATTTTTAAATATATAAATGTCAACTAGAAAATTTGAATCAAGTTATTCGAAACTCAAAAAAAAAAAGTTGAAGCTTTAATTGAATCACAAAAAGGTGCTTTAGATAAATTTGTTAAAACAAACAAAAAAGATAATGAATTAGTTAATGAACAAGTTAATAATAATGAAACTGAAAATAAAGAAGAAGAATTAGTTAATGAACAAGTTAACAATGTAGACACAAATGAAAATAGAGAAGAAATGTTAGTTGATGAAAAAGTTACTCATGAAAATGAAAATAGAGAAACAGTATTAGTTAATGAACAAGATAACAATATAGACACAAATGAAAATAAAAATAGAGAAGAAGTATTGGTTGATGAGCAAGATTGTATTGATTCTCATACTCATAGTGAAGATAGAGAAGAAATATTAGAAGAATCCACTGATAAAAATATATTTGATCCAAGTCAATGGACAAATATTGATACAAGTTTGAGAGATTTATTAGTAGAAAAGGGTCCTATTAAAGTTACCGATATAAATTTTTCTAAGGATGAATTTGCAAGACATTTTTTGTCATCACTTTACATTCACAAGTTGTCTAACGGAGAAAAGCGGGAAAGAAGATGGTTGGTATATTCCCAAGATTTGGATAAAGTATTTTGTTCTTGTTGTAAATTATTTAATGCTCTTTCTAGTACAAGTAAATTAGTAAGTGAAAGTAGTAGGGATTGGAGAAAATATTAGTTCTAAGTTGAAGAATCATGAGATAAGTAAGAGCATCTGTAGTTGTCTACTATATATGCATATTATGCACATTTTGGTAAAAAACTCACTGCAGTCGTCTGCTAAATATGCATAATATGTATATTCTGCTACAGGAGACTGCTATATATGAGAGAGGATATGAGAATCATGCATATATAAACGACGGAGCTCGAAGTGCCGTCGCTCAAAAAAAATATTTTAATGGTCGGATGGCACTTGAAGTGCCGTCCCTCCAAAAAAAAAAAAAAAATCGTCATGAAAAAAAACCAAAAAAAAACCCACTTCTCTCGAACGCAACATGAAGTTGCGTCCCAGGCCTCCTCTGTAGTTTTTTGTAATATTTTTAATTTTTTTGTAACCTTTTGTATTTTTTTTGTAATTTTTGTATTTTTTTCTAAATTTTTTTTTGCACTTCGAGTACGATTTTTTTCCCTCCGACGGCACTTCAAGTGCCGTCCCACCATTTAAAATATTTTTTTTCCTCTCTGACGCAAGGTCATGTTGCGTCCGACCGAATTATTTTTTTTTTCTCTCCAACGCAATATGAAGCTCCATCTATATATTATTTTAATTTAAAATGGTAAAATATAGCATTCTATGACTGCAGCGAAACGACACTTTGCTATATGCATTTTTCCATTTATGCATTTTTTAACCATAACGACTGTGGATGCTCTAATGAGCATAGGACTAATATGAGTTCATGGAGTGATTTAGAAATGAGATTGTTAAAAAATAAAACAATTGACAAACATGTTCAAGAAAGAATAAATAGTGATAGAGAGCATTGAAAGAATGTATTATTTAGAATTATTGCAGTTGTTAAAACTCTTGGAAAAAATAACTTGGCCTTTCGTGGGACAAACGAAAACATTTATCAAGAAAATAATGGAAATTTTTTATGCCTAATTGAAATGATTGCAGAATTTGATCCTATAATGCAAGAACACATTCGTCGAGTTAAAGATAATGAAATTCATAATCATTATCATAGAATACAAAATGAATTAATAAATTTGCTAGAAAATGAAATTAAAACTAAAATTTTAACAAAAATTTTGAAAGCAAAATATTTTTCAATCATATTTGATTTCACTCCTGATATACGTCATCAAGAACAAATGTCTATTGTATTACGATGTGTGGATAATTCTTTAACCAAAGTACAAATCAATGAATATTTTTTAGAATTTGTAAAAGTAGATGATACAACAGGAAAAGGTCTTTTTGATGCTATTATTAATGAAATAAATACTATTGGACTTGATATTAGTAACATGAGAGGACAAGGTTATGATAATGGGTCTAATATGAAAGGAAAATATCAAGGTGTTCAAGAAAGATTTTTAGACATTAATCCTAAATCATTTTATACTCCATGTGATTGTCATAGTTTAAATTTGGTACTTTGTGATATGTCTAATTGTTGTCGTAAAGCTACATCTTTTTTTGGAGTGTTGCAACGTATATATACACTATTTTATTCTTCAACTAAAAGATGAAAAATTCTACAAGATCATATCCCGAGCCTAACTCTTAAATCATTGTCACAAACACATTGGGAAAGTCGTGTTGAAAGTGTAAAAGTTTTAAGATTTCAAACTTCACAAATAAGAGATGCTTTATTGAAATTAGGCGAAGTTAATGATGAACCTAAAATAAAAGGTGAAGTTGAATGTTTAGCGACTTATGAGCTTGAAAATTTTGATTTTTTGTTAGGCATGACTATTTGGTATGAGATATTGTTCGCGGCAAATTCAGTTAGTAAAAACTTTCAATCAAATGATATGCGGATGGATGTTGCTATAGAACAATTGAAAGGTCTTATTTCTTTTTTTGAAAAATATAGGGAAGATGGATTAGAAAATGCTATAATTTCTGCTAAAGAAATTGCTATTGAAATGGATATAGAACCCAAATTTTGTGGAAAACGTGTTATTCGTAGAAAGAAACAATTTGATGAGATTATTGACAATGAAGTTCTAAAATCTCCTGAAGAATCTTTTAAAACTGACTACTTCTTGTACATAATATATCAAGCAATTATTTTTTTCCAAAGTAGATTTGAACATTTTAAAATATATCAAGATATTTTTGGTTTTCTATTTAGTATTGAGAAATTAAGGTCATTAGAAATTGAAAATTTAAAAGAAGATTATGTTAACCTTGAATGATCATTAAAATATAACGACAACTCAAATATTGTTGGGTTAGATTTATTTTTAGAACTGAAAATTTTAAGATAAATTATACAAGTGGAAAATGATACACCAATTGACATACTTAATTATATTAAAAGACTTGATTCTTTTCCAAATGCATATATTGCTTATAGAATAATGTTAACAATTCTCGTAACTGTTGCTTCGGCGGAAAGAAGTTTTTCAAAACTAAAATTAATAAAATCTTATCTAAGATCAATAATGTCTCAACAAAGATTAAATGGATTGGCTTTATTATCAATTGAAAAAGAAATGTTAAGTGAAATTGATTAAAATAATATAATAAATGATTTTGCATCTCAAAAAGTCCAAAAGATAACATTTAAATAAAATATATTAATTTTAACAAAATATTATTATAAGATTTTAAAAGGCCTCATTTCGGAGCTCGCTTTAGGCCTCAATAAGTATTGGGTCGGCCCTGTATTTAACTAACACGTGCACTACCCGCGATTTTATTAAAAAACAAAACAAAATAAAAACCTCAATCCCTCAATCAAATACAATCTCTTCCCCTCTAACACTTTTCCAATCTGAAAAAATCTCACATCTTTTTTCAAACCCCCCCCCCCCCCCCCCCCCCCCCCCCCCGCGCGCGCGCGCGCGCAACTTTAGTAATATTCAATTGTATACATAATGGCTTGGCTAATCCATCTGCTTATGTGAGGAAGATAATGAAGATTTCAGTAATTATGGCAGTAATTATGGTATAAATGATATTCATAAATCTCCCAATTCTCTCACATTTTTTGGAAGTTCTATATAATTTTATGAGTTCCTCAAAACTATTTTTGGCTATGCAACTTGCCCAGGATAACACTAGTATATATCTTATACCAATAGGAGAGATAGTCTACCCCTCTTTTTTCTTTCTTCGTTTTGAAATAGAGAAATGAGATGAAAAAGTATGGATTAAAATTAAAACAAAATAAAAATCTCAATTCCTCAAATAGAGTATCATTCCTTCCCACTTTCTCAATCTCACAACCCTTCCCAAACCCACCCCCATCCACTACTCCCCATCCCCCCCCCCCCCCCCCCCCCCCCCACACACACACACACACCCACCCACACCCCCATGCCACTTCTGTCCCCTAGCAGTTTTAGTAATATTCAACTGAATAACACTATGTTTCGATAGAGATTCTCTAAATAATCTACTTATGTGAGAATGATAATGAAAATTTCAGTAATTACAGTATGGATGATATTATAAGTTTCTTCTAATTCTCTCACACTGTTTTGGAATTCTATATATATAATTTTATCAGTCCCTCAAAATTATTTTAGGATATTCAATACACAGGATAACATTAGTATATATATCTCTAATATTATAATGAGAAAGTTGGAGTTGTCATTTGTAAGCATACAAATCCGTGTATCGTTAGTGCATGACTATTTTAAAAGATGTCTTAGGTTCAAGCCCGTATATAGCTATTTTACTTTTAAAACACTATATTTATTAAACGCGCATTGCATGTTAAAAAATAATAATAATAATAATAATAAAATAAAAAAGAAAGAGGGTAAAAGAAGAAAAAGTGAAACGAAAACAAAAGTGAAAGATGGAAAAGGCCGGTTCATAAATAAATGCATTAATTAAAGGGCGAGGCTTTAGAACTTCTCCTTTCAAATTTTGAATCAAAGGAGGGGAGTGAATCCTCCCTTTCCCCGATAAATGAGCAGTCAGTTTTAAATAAATAATTAAATAAAAATTTGAAATGGAAAAATTTGAAAAGAGCTTTCTATTAGTTCTGTTGACCAGACTAGAGTGGCTCCATTCATTACTTCGAAAAAGTTGGCTCGGAATGGATGCAATCCGAAACATCAAAATATCCTCGATTCAATCAAATAAAATAAAACTAAACTTACTTTAAAGCATCTACTCAGGTATAGTTACTATAATTAAGAGTAGCATTGGTATAAATATCCGAAAGCCGAATTCGACCTGGACCCGGTATTGGACCGGAACCGACCCGGTCTATCTAGGTCCGCCGGTCCGGGTCCTAAAATGGAACTCATTGTATTTTCGGGTTCGGGTCCGGGTCCGCTCAAAAAAGAACCGACTCGGATCCGGACCCGTTAAAAAAAAACCCAAAAAATCAACATAAAAATAAATATTCTATCCCCATCCCTCCCCTCTATCCTCTTCAATTCTAAATCTTCCTCTTCCAAACTCAAAACTTATGCATTTTTCTTCTCTCCTCTATTCTAAATCCTCTACTCGCCGCCTCCGCTCGCCGCTCACACTCCCGCTCCTACCCGAACGGGTAGGAATATTTAATAGGACCCGGAACCGGAACCGGACCCGATCCTCACGGGTCCGGGTCCGGGTCCAATTTTTAGACCCGTAGGGGACCGGGTAGTGAAGAACTCGACCCGACCCGACCCGATACCAATGCTAATTAAGAGCATCCACTATCGTTGCCAACATAATTTGCATATTTAGCAATTAGAAATAGCAATAGAGGGAGAAGCATGCTATTGTTATGCTAAATCTGCTAAAAAAACAAAAAATTCAAACGGATCTTCATCCTCCATAAAAAAAAAATTAAAAATTTTATTAAAAAAAAAAATCAATGACATTTTCGTAATAATCCAATGGCAATTTGGTAATAATTTTGTTTTTAATTGTTGGGGAAATAGTGGGACGGAGCAAGGTCTGCCGTCCTATCTTTTTCTTTTTTTTATAATACTTTATAATGGCAACAATTTGTCCTTATTTGATTACTTTAAAAAAATAATAATAATAATAAAGAGAGAGACGGAACACCTTCATCCGGCTCTCATCGAAAATTGCTCAAACAGATGAACTTCGTCCGTCTTCTATATTTAGCAATTCGCTAAAGCTATTGCTAAGTTTAGCAAGGAACTGTTCACTTCTATTCTAACTTATGGGTTTTTTGCAAACGACTGTGAACATATTTTCTAAATCGATTTCTATTTTTTGGATTTTTCAAAAACGATACTTTTAGCAATTGACAAATAGCAATGAGAGATGAAGTCTGCTATAGTTGGTGCTAAATTTGAAAAAAAAAAGAATATTAAGAAAAAATCAGACAGATGATCTTCCTCCGTCCATCACTTTTTAAAAAAAATAAATTAAAATGACATTTTCGTAATTAAGTAATGTCATTTTCGTAATAATTAAAAGAAAAGTTTCTCAGAAGTGCTTAAATGGCAATTTCATAATTAATTAATGACATTTTCGTAATATTTGAATGACATTTTCGTAATTTTTTGGAGAAGATATTTCTGAATACTTTAAAAAAAAAAAAAAAAGAAAAAGAGGCAAGACGAAGCTTCTTCACCCGTCTCTCATTTTTCTGTGAATTCCAAAAAATCGACAGACGGAACATCTTATTAAGGTTTTTTTTTTTTTTTTTTTTTTTTTTTCAAACGGATCATCTTCTTCTGTCTTCTATATTTGACATTTCTCATTCACATCTGCTATCTTTAGCAATCGACTGTTCACTCATATTCTAAATTTTGGGTTTTTACTTTTTAGGGAACGATAGTGGGTTAATTTTTTTAACCCAAATGCTAACTTTTGAGTTTTTAGAAAACGCTAGTGGATGCTCTAAAGAGTTACTGAATAGGTTCTGAGTTGTAAAGTGTGTCCAATCTAGAACTCTAGAAAATTATAGTTTGAAAAAAAAATATTAAAAATGAGTTCTAAAAAGTAGTTTGTTTAAATATAGTTTTACTGTAGTGTCGGATACTGAAAAAAGATAAAGAAATTTTAAAAAGTGTAAAAAATTAATATAGAGGAGTACCTGGAGTTGTTTTATTGAAGAATGTGAAGAGAGATAAGAGATAAATCAATTAAAAAGAAGTGAATAGTGTTTCACTTCTCTTTTCCTCACTTTTTGGCCGGAAAAAAAAAAGTAGTCAAAAAGTGCTACAGTATTCCTTCACCGAAATCAAATCAAATCCAATCAATTTTACTCCTAAACAAAGCTATAAACAGTATTCTTTCTTCATAAATCATTTCCAACAGTAATTTTACTGTCAAACGTACCACCCCAGTGAATAGACCGCTTCAACTCCTTTATATAACAACTAATTTATACCATGTTAAAAATTTAAAAAAAAAAAAAAAAAAGTAGTCAAAAAGTGCTACGGTGTTCCTTCACCAAAATCAAATCTAATCCAATCAATTTTACTCCTAAACAAAGCTATAAACAGTATTCTTTCTTCATAAATCATTTCCAACAGTAATTTTACTGTCAAACGTACCACCCCAGTGAATAGACAGCTTCAACTCCTTTATATAACAACTAACTTATACCATGTTCAAATTGCACAGATTTTACCAAAATATGTCGCAAGTTTAACTAGTTTATTTTAAAAGGTATATAATTGCAACATCATTAACATTCAATAAACATGTTATACATCATAAACTAAAGTCATGCATTATAGCACATGTTAGTGTAAAGATGATACATATAAAAATAATTTTATGCATTGTGTTTGCTTTAAAATGTAATTCTAAATTATCCATACAACGCATCACACTTAGTCAAAACCCATTTAAAAAGATCCAAAGTTCAACTAAAATCTCATACAACCCATAAGATTAAACACATCATTTATCAAAACCACACCATAATAGATATATTAACTATAATAGTAAATAATCAAATCAAAAAATGATAGATAAGAGAAAAATTCATATTAAGGTTAGGGTTTGTACAAGTAGCGAAACCTCTATGAAAAGTAGAGATCTTGATGTAGGTGGTAGCTCTTGAAGCCCACAACATCCTTGAAGCCATGATTAAAATGTCTGCCACCTTTTTTTTACTTCGTAGTTTTTGGCTATTGAGTATTATAGAGTTGAGATAAGACATTAAAAAAAATACCAATAGATTTTATGGTTTTACTAATCTGGGTGTAAGGCAACTTGCGTGCTTTCTTAATACACTACTTCTGCTTGTCGTTCATGGTATGGTACGCCTCCCGCAACAAGAAGAGGAGTTTTTTCACTTCGCTCTCTATAGGCATTTTCAAAAGCTTCCAATCAAACCGGCTCCTATTTCAATCCGTGCTAGACCGATCGATATACCAATAATTAAGGCTCCCTTCAAATGGTGGAATACATCGTATTCCTTCCGTCCTACGTATGACACCTAACCATGAGTTGACTTGCTTGTTCATGTTAATGGTGTGAGGATCTCCTAGTCGGTCTTTATTTCCAACGCCTCGGAAAAGGATATAGATGACAACACCTTTTTCTCCACTTATTGGGAAGGCGCACTTCTCTTCTACTTCTGGCCTTCACCTCCCGTGCCCGGCCCGGAAATAAAACTTGGAGGAAAGTGCTAATCAGTGGACTCACAACCCCTTAATCTGACATTCTCACAAGAAGGATGGAAATTCATGGAATTGCTTGAAGTTAGCCAAACGGGATTGAGAAGTGCAAGACCCGCTCCAACACCGACATGTAAGTATCTGCAGATCCTCTCCCCGATCACGCGTCCACATCAAAAGAATGTGAATTAACCCTATAAATATCTGTAAGAAAATCACCAACATCCGCTACCCAAGAAAGCCCCTAAAAACCATTAATCTCAAACTAGTATTATACACGTGCACACGTGCACGAGGAAAAAATTGAAGGATCATGAAAAGGGTAAGAAAAAAATAATTTCCAAACCGATCCACTTTCGAAAATATTTACAAAACAGGTCTACGTTCGAAAATATTGTCCCAAGTTAGTCCATAATTAAAAAGAAAATAATTTTCAAACTGATCCACCTTCGAAAATATTTACCAAACAGGTCCACTTTCGAAAATATTTACCAAAGTAACCCAACCCGTGCGTTACTGACGCGGTTACTGACGCGGTTACTGACTAAGGGGTTCTCCCATTATAGTAGTAGAGATATGAAAAGAGAACACTCAAATATGAAAAAAGAACTCAAAAAGACTGGATACATGTAAAGCTTCACATAGAGAATCAGCATTGCTGACCCACATTACTATAATGCTTCAAAACACGACAAACAATTTTCAGAACATACTCTGTCACCAAATTCAGAAAAATCTCATCCCTACTCGTCATCGAAAAGAAGTAGTGCTTCAAAAAAATTACATTTGGATGACCCATCGACTGCATAAACTGCAGTTGACGGTTCTTGTACCGCCTATCCTGCAACACCTTCTTTATCGCAACCGTCTCCCCTGTTTCGAGACATTTTGCCTAGAAACAAAATCAAAGCAATCATGCATTTGCAAAAGAGAAAATTTGCACAAAATTTTAAATTGTAACAACAATTATACCTAAAGACAATGCCGAAAGAGCCTTTTCGGCTATCTGCTCGGCCATGTAGCTCATCGTCCGCATCAATTTTTTTGTCAAAACCCCAAAATTATATTGAAATGGCATGTTGTGGGAAAACTCAAGATTGAAACTTTTACCTGTTTTGATTCACCAATCTTGCCCCCAATTTCGGTGGAGATGATGTGGCCTGGATCATTCCCCTCCGTCACAAAAGCTTCCTGAATTCAATTCTAGAAAGAGAAAAAAATACAACTTTCCTGAACCAGTCTAAAGTCCTAGATCTAACTGTGCATAATCGACCGAAATCACAACATTTTAAATTCTAACAAAAAAGGAAAGATCCTGCACCTAAGTATTGAACATGATGGAGAATGAATTGAAGCGGAGTCGGCAACGACGAAGGAGAGAAGCGATGCATCGGAGGGAAGCGGAAGCATCGAAGGGAGGCGGCTGGGGCAAGATCGGACTGGAGCGAGGGAAGGTTGGGATGAGCGACTTTGTGTGTGTGTGTGTGTGGGGGGGGGGGGGGGTGCAAGCGGTGTGAGGCATGATGGGGAGGGGTGGCATGTGACATGTGGCATGAGAGTACGACGAGTGGCTTGAGGGAGGCGACCAGCGTGGGTTGGGTAGTTTTTTTTTATGTTGAAAATGGGAGAGGGAAAGTTCATAGGTAAGAGCATTGAAAGATTTTGGGGTTTTGTTTCTTCTTTTTATTCTATAAAAGCGTGCGGGTTGCACGTGTTAATAGATGAGAATTCTTCCTTTCACTCTCTTTTTTCGATTTCAAAATAGAGAAAGGAGAGAGGAGGTAGACACACTCTCTCTTATTTGTATAATATATAGATATAAATCTACCCTATCCAGTCTCCACACTATTTCTTTATGCATAGTCAATATTAGAGTAGTCAATTGAAGAAATGTTCCTTTCTTTCTAACGGAGTAGAGGATTCCATCTATTACATAATACTAGTGTTACCCTGTGCAAATTGCACATATTAAAATGATTTTGGGGACCCATAAAATATAGTACTCCAAAAAAGTAAGAAAATTGGGAGAAATTATTTCTTTATGGTATAGTTTAGTAAAATTTACTCGCAAAAATACGCGAACAACCCGACATTTGTGTAAATCCTGACCAGCAACACCTAAGCCCTGACCTACCTCATCTAGACCCTCCCCTCTCCATCCCAAATCCACACCCTCTCCCACGCCATCGTCCACTCCTCCTGTAACACCCCGAATTCCAAAACAGACTGAATTTGAAGTTCCACAAGATCTTTATACTTCTCTTCGTACAATTTTACAAGGAATTTAAAACTTTATTACATCAAGTTACATTTAAATAGCGGAAGCAAATTTACATCAATTACATTAATGGAATAAAACAACACTTGAATAATTCTTTAAGCATCAATTCCTCCTTAATCTTTTTTATTCACCTTGTTCTGCATGGAAACTGTGAGCTCGTCAGTTCATTCAACTGACGTAAGGATATAATACATCAACTTTTTCTTACTTAGAAAACACACACTTGTCAAAAACAAAACTACGGGGACTATCCTGTAGATGTCGTGTTGTGTTGTGCACTTAGTCCTTAATGCAGTTATTTATATTACATGACACTAATGCGTACTTGTTCGAATTCTATGCATCCCATACTACATAGGTCCGAGGGCAAGCCCTTAATCGTTCTTCATCTTGTAGGGTTCAGTCCCTCACCATGACTTAAACTACTACGGTAAGTATCCTAGATGTTCTATGAGTTACGAGCCCATATCCAGACAGTCTGGAGGGGAATCCCACGCACTGTCATGATGCATCATGCAGGTAATCTATGGACAATTCAGCCTTCGTCATGGAACGATGGCACCACCCGTAGTCACCAAACACCCCACAAACATCGCCACCGGGACGATATTTCTAGAGTAGTGCTCACGCCATGACATGACGCATCAAGCAGGCAGTCTGTGAATCACTCTCACACTGCCAATTCGATGGCCCTCATACTCGTGTTTTTCTCTTACTTTCGTCACATCTCCACTATGTGTCTAGTCCTTAATTATTTGAATCATGAATAAAATCAATCCCCTAGAGTTAGCACTCCCACTATACCGGTCTTAACCATTTATATAACATGACTCAAATCTTGGTATTTTCATTTCAAAAGTTCTTTCAATGCCGGTGTGAGGCTTAGCTACACTCTAGTTCTCAATTTCACTTCATAATCACAAAATTGAGTTTTCATACTCAAAGTCTTTTTCATAACTCAACATAATTTCCATTTCTTTTCTATGAATCAATTTCATACATAAAGTTCAACTTCGATTTATATCTTTCTCATTCAAGATTAATCTCATTAAATCCATTTAATTCTCGCACTATTATTTCTTTCCTTCAAAATCAAAATCATATTTTTCATTTAACTTTCAAATGCATGACTTGCACAAATTATTGAGTAGAAATTCATAAATAAACACTGTTTAATTTTTCGCATATAAGATCCCATTTATAAATTAGGTAGAATTTTCTCATGGAATAAATCACATTTCTTACTTATGCAAAAGTCAATTTTATAGCATTCTACTCAATTTTCACTTCTCAATATCTTTAATTTAAGTCAAATATTGTATAAATATTTTTCATAAAGTCCATACATTTTTAGAATAATTATAATATTATTTTCAAATTTTTAAAAGTCCAAAAATCAATTTAAAAAGTGAAAAACCCAAAAATTTGTTTACATGCTAAACTCAGGAATCGAACCCGCAACCCAAAGGCACCCGCAAGCTACAGTGCAGCACACTGTGGCGCTACCGAAAGTAAGAAAGGCCAAGGCGCCAATGCGTCAAAGAGGGGGTTTAAAATCCATAAGAGCTAATCTTCGGGTTTCGGAATTTTTTTTTAAAAAATGAAACAAAAAAGGCTAATGCCCAGTATCGAACCCGAGACCTAAGACCAACCCACGGCTACAATAAAGCGCACCCAAATACACCGGATAACCAAATTGTCCAAGTGGCTAATCTAATATGGTTTGGGGTTTGTAGGGTTATAGTTCGAGTCTCGGTCCTCTTCGAATTTTTATAAAAACATTCATTTTTGAATTCTTTTCTTCTCCAATTTCATTCCAAAATTTCATAATATAGTTTTTATACATTTCTAATATATCAGTAAAATAAAACTTAATTTTTGACACAAAAAGTACAATTTTCCTCTCTACATATATTTTTATCTACAATTTCGAAAATGCACATACAAGTGTACGTAGTTTCTTTAAAATTTGGCACTCAAACTTTCCATAGATCTCTTTTATTATTTTTTTATTATCATTTTACCATTATTTCTACAGCAAAAATTCCCTTTTCATGCCAATATCAAGTCAATTAAGAAATTCACATTTTCATGGTTCTCATTTCAATTAACTAAACATACAAGCACAATTTCTTAATTTAGCACATATCAACATATAAATCATGGTAGCATGGTATTTTCTAAGATAACAATCATAACTTGCATCAATTAGCATTCTCTTTAACAAGCATTCATACTATTTGCAACTTGTCTCATTTTTCACAACGCATGACTAAATTAATTAGAGTTTTCTTAACAATTTTACCAATCAATTCCCTAGCATGATATCTAGTTAGAAGTTCGAGAAAATTACTCACCTCTAATGGAGAGAAAACCAACAAGAACTCCTAAAGATCTCCTAGAATGAATAAGGAAAGCCTTCTCCTCCTAGTTTGAGCCACCAATTTGACTTCTCCTCCTAGCTTGATGGTATTTGAACTCCTTCCTTCTTGCTCCAATGGTAGGCTGGCCAACTTGGAAGAGGAACACACACAAACTAGCACTCAATCTTTTAACTCACACCACTCCTAATCTTTTACTCACAATTTTGTCTTTCTTTCTTTCTTTCAGTTCTTTTCAATTCTTTTTTTTCAAGTGCAAATATGAATGAGTGAGGGGGGGAGGAGGGGGGGGGGGGGGGGGGGTGGTATTTATACTAATTTTGCGTGTAAATGGAAAGCTAGGATTCGTCCAAATGGTTAAGGATCAAAGGCCAAGATGAATTAGGGAGTTGTAGCAACTACCCATGATGGAGCAACCACCTCCCCACTTCACCCATCTCTCCTTCTCTCTTTGGTGAAATCCGGGCTACACTTGTAGTGCACTTTGCACGTGCTAGTGCAATGCACATGCAAACTAGTATCCCCATTAGCAAGTTTGTTCATGTGTTTTCATTAATTTCTTACTAAATTGGTCTACACTACAAGTTAGTTTATTTAAAAGGGAAATTAAATTAAATGGGCTCACTAATGGGCCAAATGACTATGGGCTCTAGTGAATTAATTAATTAATTAATTAGGGTGGGCTAGAAAGAGTTAATTAGGCCTAAGATTTAATTAGGCTTTTACAAATAGGCTTTTTAGAAAAATAAAGAGAAAGACTTGAAATAATTATTGTTTCATGTTATAAAGAAATAATTTCTAGAAAAATGCATATGGAATTATACGTGCAAAACACGTAAAAATCAATAAACTCTTTATAAATAAAATTCAGGATGTTACACCTCCGTCCTATCCCGCGTCTATGCCATCCTCGACCGCCACGACATTCCATTCTCCATCACCCCCCTCCACATCTCCGCCTCACCATACCCTCAACCATATCCCTCCTTACAAAATCTCATTCTTGGAACCAACACCGCAATTATCCTCGTCTTCAACCCGTACTTTTTTCCAAATTCAAATTTTGGTATTTCAAAAACACAAAGTAGAAATTGAAAATAAATTCAGGTATTAAATTATGGTGTTTGGAATTAATACATACCCCACGCATAGATAAAATTGATTTAGTCAAGCAAAATTTATCAAAAGCATTTTTACAAACATCTTGCGTGTTGCACAGACATTTCATCGAACACCTGATAAGCAAAGCGCATTTTTAGAAATTAAGTAGCAAATTTGTAAGTTTTCAAGTGTTTCCTATTCAAATACGCATGAGGCAATAGCAAAAAGAGAAAAGTAGAAGAAAACTAACCAAATCTCATTCTTGAATCCAACGCTGCAATAATCCCCGTCTTCAATCTATACTCTTCCCTAAATACAAATTTTGGAATTTCAAAAGCACAAATTAGAAATCGAAAATGAAATCAGTTAGTAAATTAGGGTTTCATGAATTAATACATACACCAGACATAGATACAATTGATTTAGTTAAGAAAATTTTCTCGTAAGCAATGTCATAAATACCTTGCGTACTACATAAACATTTCATCGAACAATTGATGAGCAAAGTACAGTTCTAGAAATTAAGTACAAGACTTATAGGTTTTTCAAGTGTTTCCTATTTAAATATGCATGAGGCAGTAGAAAAAAGTGAAAAGTATAAGAAAACTTACCAAATCTCATTCTTGAATCTGCCACAGCAATGATGCCCGTCTTCAACCCATAATCTTCCCCAGTTCCACTGGAAATACTATATTGGTGAATGTGATGGTTCAGAAACTGTGAAAGAGGCGACAGCATAGGAGGCAAGGTTGAGGTTTGGTGAGGACTGTGTTGGAGGGGGCAGCGTGGGAGAGGGGTCAAAGAGCATGTGGAATCTAGCAGTAGCGTCGGAGGCGAGGACGTTGGGGCGCGAGAGGCGGCTAGGAGAGGGGGGGGGGGGGGGAGCATGTCGGAGGCGAGGAGGGCGCGTGGCATATAAGGGGGCAGCATGGAAGACGAGGGTTAGTGCGGATTTTGAAAGTGGAAGATGATGAGATTGTCACTGGGGAGGGTTTTGGGTTTTTTTTTTTTTTTAATTTCTTTGTTTTCTAAAAATGTATAGAACACACGTGTTAGTTTAAATGAAATTCATATTTTTGCTCTCATTTTTCTATTTCAAAATAGAGGAAGGGGAGAGGAGATAGACCCATTAGTTCAGTAAAGGCTGGTAGTACCCACACAAAAGTCTCCGACACTAGCTTAAAATAACACATGGGATTTGATTGCTAACATTTTTTTTAAACTTTTTTTTGGGGGGGGGGGGGGGGGGGGGGGGGGGGGGGGGGGGGGGGGGGGGGGGGGGGGGGGGGGGGGGGGGGGGGGGGGGGGGGGGGGGGGGGGGGTGCTAACAAGGTTTTGGTAGTAGAAATTTTTTGATAGTAAAATTAAAATTAAGGCTAAATATAAAAAAAAGGACTGAAAGTTTTGGGCTAATTTTAAAAAAGTACACTAAGAAGTTTTAAAAAACTCCACTGGGTTAGTTAGGGTTAGGGTAGGGTTTAAAAAAATCACTTTCATCTGTCATTTGTGATTAAAAAAACCACATTAATCTTTTATTTGTGTTTAAGAAAATATTACTTAACTAATCAGATGTTTAAATAAAACCCCGAACTAACCCTAACTCTAACTAACCCAGTAGAGTTTTTTGAAACTTTGTGTCCTTTTTTTAAACAAAAAAAATCTTAATGTACTTTTTTTAAACTGACTCAAAACTTTGTATCCTTTTTTATATTTAGCCTAAAATTAAACAAAGCTATCTAGAACAAAGTGGACATTTTCATAATTTATTATTTGCAGACTTCCCATAGAATAGAAAAACAAAAGCAGATATAAAAAAGAGAGAAAATAAAATAAGATAGTATAGACCATCTTTTTATAAAAAAATAAATAATAATAAGATAGTATAGTGAAGGCATGAAACCTAGAGTGGGACCCGCCCGATTTTACCAAGGTAACAAATTGTAGATCTGCATATTGTCCACATGCTCCTCAGCTCAAAATTGTGTTGCTAACATTTTCACAGTATATTTTTTTTAAAGAAAAAAATGGAATAAAGCTGCCCGTTTTTATTAACAAAAGCTTAATAAAACATCCTCAATGTACTGGGACAATATTAGATTACTAAATCGAAATTGTCATAGTCACTCTGGTATTGCAAGTCACTTTCCACTCTGGTGGTCGACCTTCTCATCCAAGATATGCATGAGATGTTTCATAGTCTGTGTGATTCAGTGTTCGTAGAATTTGCTACTTCTGTCTTATAGTCATGATTTGTACACTTTCTAGTGCTTTTGCGGTGAAAAAATATATATTTTTAAAATTACTGTAGAGATGCAAGAAAATATATCATTAAAGTGACCATGTGCGAGAATTCTCTCAAAACCTTCACCTCTAACTCAAAAGCCTAATTTCAACCGACCTATGTTGAAATAACTTTAATTCCGTGGAACTCGTAATAGTATTTCTGGTAAATTAACTTTTATAATGCATATGTTCTCTTTGGGCTACTGCAGCGGCACCAGGTCCTAGCGGCAGATTGCCAGAACCTTCCAGGTGAATGAGTACGACGACGAGGAGATTATGATTGGTCCCCCGGTGGATTGAGGAGCATGGCTCTGTACATCTATGTGCTCGTTATGTAGTTTTTACTGTATGACCACTGGTCACACCCTACTATGTAGGTGGAGGTTTATGTTTTATTTCCTGCTTTATTTTCAGCTTATCTTTTATGTACATTTCCCCGGCTCTACGAGATTGTAACCACTTATTAATGAAACAGGGTGGCCATACTCCACCTTCTCTTTTATATAAAAAAAAAAAACCGACCTACTCTATTTGTACAACTACATGTCCACATAGCTACACACATAAATCTCATTATAATAATAGATTAACTCGAAGTGGATTCAAATATTTCAGATTATAAACTTGATTAGAAGAAAGAAACATTTTGATTAGGTGCAGTAAAAATCCGTTACTTGAACAAAAATAGAGCTTTTGGAATCATATTGAATATTTAACAATATATTCTGTACCCAACGAAAAAACCGATCATTGTTTACCAACCACACATTATCTAAATCAAAATCAAATTCTCTCTCGATACATTCCTCAAAAAATCTGATTCATGCTAATTTTCCCCCAAACTAATGAAGAGAGCTTGTCGGAATTGCCACATATGAAATTGAGCACAATTTGTAAAGAAATAACTCATTTGTTTCTCAAGAAGATATGAGAAACGTGCTCAATATCATTTGATTGAATAATTGCCTCAAATCCTTATTGTTTGAAGAAACCCTCCCCTTCCATTGTTTTTTTTTCTTCACGAAAAGCAGACATGAGATAACAAATCAAGTAAAAAGTTCTACTTTTCGTTTGCAGAAAGTCATTACTGACAATACCGAATTGGAGAAGTTATTGAAGTTGGACATAAATTTCCGCATTTCTTTTCTTTTTTGTCCCCCCCCCCCCCCCCCCCCCCCCCCCCCCCCCCCCCCCCCCCCCCCCCCCCCCCCCCCCCCCCCCCCACACACACACACACACACACACTCAATTGTCGTATTTTATGAAATTGAATTCGTGTCAATTGGATTTCAAATGTTCGAAATAAAGTTTGTCCCTTAAACAAGTAAATGAGTTATATTATAAATATGTGTGTTTCATTTTTTATATTGATATTTTTTAATATTCATTTTTAATATTCATATTTCATATTCATATTTATAATTATATTTATAATATATACCATTCCCATTAATAAAATAATATATTCAATATAGAAATATAATTCTATATGAATTTTTTTAGAATGCAAACCCCCAACGAATATAACTTCTTAATATTTTTTGTAACTATTCTACATTTGCTCACAGCTATACGATTTATAATTTTATTTTAATATGTGATAAAATTTATTAAGAAAAAATGGGACATTTTCGTCATTTGAAGTATTCTCTCCCAAATTTCTCTCACACATTTCTTCTCCAATAATTTCTTTTTTCTTAGTCAACAACTATCTCATCGAAAACTCATCTCTTTTTTACCAATATTTCTTCACATTTCTTCTCCAATAATTTCTTTTTTCTTAGTAAAAAAACTATCTAATAAAAAACTCATCTCTTTTTTTTATCAATATTTCTTCAACCATCCACTAGGGTTACATATCTGAGACTAAATTTGGCTTCGGATATAAAATCATCATGACTCTTATTTTTATTTTTAATCTTTTTTTTAATAAAGAGATTACAGTCTTTTTCATTCGAATGTATGTAGGTATGAACTCTACTTGGTGTGTCTGTGGTACAGCAAACATTACTTAGTTATCGATGGCATCCACATGGAACATCACACCGCGATGAAGGGTTCACATGTTGTAGAAAATTAAAGAGGTTTTATGGATTTACGTGTTCGTTGATTTGGATTAGTAGTGGGTCAACTTGTCTCCATGTTTGAAAAGATAAGGTTGCAATCTTAATTTGATGTTAAATGTTGAAATTTTACAACGTGTCATTAAAATTTGATGTTTTTGTTTTATTTAATCAATAACTCAAGGAATTAAAAACTATTGATTATAATGTATCTCAATTTTTAACACAGTATTTGAGACGATCCAATAGTTAGTTTTACTCCTTATACTAAATCATATCCAATTTCGAGCATTTTCCAACAAAGAGAAAACCAACAAAGTAGTGGTCCCTATTTATTGGTTTGTTTAAAAAGATAATACCGAAACTAACCTTATTTGAAAGAAAATGAAAATTAACTCCATTTTTTAAGGGGCTGTCTAAAAGTGGTTAAGATAGTTAAGAGTTTGTATCATAGAATAATTCTATATATTAATATTGAATGTATATTATAGAATTGAATATTTCTAAATTTGTTTTCAGAAAGGATCAATAGACTTTGATTTTCATCTCACCAACTATGGTCATACGAGTCACACATCCAACTTCGCTGTGTACTAGGCCTCCGTGTGCACTTGTGTACACTCGGCCTTCCCGTCTTCGTATTGACGATCCGAACCATTCACATTGATCTACACATGTAAATTAGTCTAAATATGTAAAATCAAATTATTTGAAATTTATTTGCTCATCCATCACGTGACTATAAAAAATCGATTTTCAGCCATACAATTTTGTAACACTTCAATGGATGGGCAAATGAATTTCAAATGATTCGATTTTACATATTTAGACTAATTTATATGTATTGATCAATGTGAACGATTCTGATCGTCGATACGAAAGCGTGAAGGCGAGTGCACACGGAGGCCTAGTGCACAGCGGAACAATACTCTCTCTCTCTCTCTCTCTCTCTCTCTCTCTCTCTCTCTCTCTATATATATATATATATATATATATGCAAATGCTCGGTTGAAAATGGGTGTGTTTTCAACCGGGTTGGAAAACGCACATCTGAGCCGTTGAATCGCTCAAGGTCTTGATCAACGGCTCAGATCGAAACCCAGTAGCGCTCCCGCTAAGGGCTCTAAAAGCAGAGGGGCAATTTCGGAAGTTCGCGCCAAAAAATGCTTCAGACTTAGCATTTTTTGGCGTGAAGTTTTTTTTGGAAAAACTTATACTTTAGGCCGTTGTTGGGAACAACGGTCAGGTTGGTTTGAAGTTTTTTTGGAAGAAAATTATACTTAGGCCGTTGTTGGGAACAACGGCCTAGGTTGTTTTTAAAAAAAAAAATCAACCTAGGCCGTTGTACCCAACAACGGCCTAGGTATGTCCATACTCAGATCTGTACATACTTAGATCTGAGCCATCTCCCTCATTCTTAACAAATCTCTCTCTCTATCTGGAGCTCCCGAAACCCATTCCCCAAACCCTAGCTCTACTCCACCCTCCTTTCTCTCGATCTGAAACTCTTCTCGATCTCCCCTCTTCTCGATCTATCGAAATCAATCTCTCCCTCCCCCGAATACCCCAAATCCTAATCAAATCCAAAATCTTCCCAACTCACCCGAACCCTAGCACAAATTCTTCGATACCCTAGACTCTACAACTTGTTCGTCTACAGCAGTGGCTCCTCACATCTTCAACAACTCTCTCTCTCTTTCTCTCTCCCTCTCTCTCTCTCTCTCTGGACCAGGTAGTCGCTTTTTCACAATTTAGTATAATGAACAATGTTAATTTAATGAACATTTTTTCAGTTTTTGAGTTTGATTTTTTGTATTATGCGTAGTAGTCTTCAATTTAGTGAGTGTACAATTTTTGTATCATGTATGTCGTATATATTTTGTCGACATTTTTTATATGTAGTGTTAGTTGTAGTTGTAGAATATAGGAAAAGCAAACAAATGAGATCCAGAAATTCCAAAATTTGATGACTTGGTCGGGCTCACCACACATAAGGCAACGCAATTTGTAGTGGCGATTTCCGTCTCACGGTTTGCAAGATAGGTCCGTTTATCACTTTTATTCAATAAAATGGATATAAAGCGATACACAGTCATATATTACAAACCGAGAGTCGGAACACCTCTGCAAGTTGCGTTGGCTTGTGTTTGGTGTGGCAGACGTAACGACCAAATTTTCAAATTTTTGCATCTCGTTTGTGTTGTATTGTCGCGTATATGAAAGAATTTCTATATACCTTGAAACTTTTTAGTATGAGCTCACTAGAAAACCGCTCAAACGAATTCCAAACAATACAAAACTGGGGACTAGGTCGGGCTAACCATTCACAACCCAACGCAACTTGTAGTTGTGAGTTCCGACCCACGGTTTGCGAGATACATCAATGTATCACTTTCTGCTCTTTTTCAAGAGTGAAAGTGATACACGACTGTATCTTTCAAATCGTCGGTCGGAACTCGCTTGTACAAGTTGTGTTGCCTTGTGTACGGGGAGCCCGACCCAATCGTAAAGTTTATTTTTTTTACCGTCGTTTTTGTAGTTTTCTCATGAATTTGTTATGTATTTAACGAGTTTACAATAGAGAAATGGCTCAAAAATTACGAAATTTTGCGGGTAGGCCGTTTTCGCCACTCACAAGCCAAAGCAACTTGTGGTTGGGAGTTCTCACCCATGGTTAGATATATACGTCCGTGGATCGCATTTCACACTTTTTTCAAGAGTGAAAGCGATACACAGCCGTATCTTGAAGACCGTTAGTCCAAACTCGCTTCTACAAGTTGCGGTAGCTTGTGTACGGCAATTTAGACCCATTCGCAAAGTTTGGTATTTTTTGAAAGCTGTTTTTGCGGTTGTCTCACGTATTTTGTTTCGTATCAATATATATGCTTTTTTTGTGAACAAATTATTTTATATATGCGAACTTTCTTAAAGAGAAATGGTTAGAACGAACCAGAAGGTTATCTATAAGTGGCCGGGGCGAACGTTCCACAGAAGTAAGAGAACTATTAATTTTTATTGTGAATTTTGTATATAGTAGTATTGTTAGTGCACTAATAATAATTTTACAATGTGTTGGTGTAGGTTGGTGCATCCTCTTCGAGTCCAGCACGATGAGGTTCAGGACCTATATATAATGGTGAACTCACTTTGCAAGACCACCACAGATCTGAGGCAGTGTGGGGTGGGACGACTCAGAAGTGTAATTTCCGTACCCACGAGACCATGACGGTGCACCCACGTATCGTCGAGTACCTAGTTCCGATCGGTTTCTACGAAATCAGCATGATGGGTCAGGTGAAACTCGACCGAACACTTCTTACAGCACTCTTGGAGCGATGGAGGCTAGAGTCGCACACCTTCTATCTACCGGTCAGAGAGATGACGATGACGCTACAGGATATAACGATGATCTCCGGTCCTCCAATAGATGGGATGGCCGCGACTGGTAATATGAACTTTGATAAGTTAGAGATGTGTAATGAACTCCTCCGTACAGAGTTTGATGAGGAGGCCACGGAAGATAGAGATATTTTTGTCGGGCAATCAATCCGACTATCTTGGTTGAAGAAAATTTTGAAGGGAGGTTGAACGATGCATCAACTGACCACGATGTACAGTGCTACACAAGAGCGTACATTCAAATGGTTCTTGGAGGGGTTCTCTTGCCTAACTCATTCGGAGATACTATACAGCTTATGTATCTACGATTGCTCGCCGATCTAGGCTTAGCTGGCCGGTACAACTGGGGAAGTTGCGCGTTAGCAACATTGTACAGGATGTTGTGTTCGGTAGCGTTAGATGGGACCGAGATGACCGGTCCAATGGTTTTGTTACAAATTTGGTCATGGGAGCGTCTACACTTGGGTCATCCCCAAATTACGAGACCGGCGGACGGTTGGATGGCAGAAGCACCAAATGCTCATATGTTAGCACCCTTAGGGATATATTGGACAGGTATAAGGAGTTACAAAGACAATCCAAAATGTGTACTAACGTACTACAGAGACGAGCTCGACCAATTACGAGAAGGGTTCGTGATTTAGGTGTCGTATTCACCCGAGCGAGTGGGAAGACTACCACCAGTCTGCATGGTCGGGTCGCAGTTGTCACTACAAAAGATACTCGATTTCCCGGCGTTTTTTTACGTCTTTACCGGTGTTTTTTTACACCGGTGAAACTTTCACCGGCTGTTTATAATAGTGCCGGTCCAAATGCCGCCGAAGCGAGCGTTGCGGAAAGGAAGGGGTCTACACCGGCGATTTTACTGGATGCCGGTAAATGTTACAACTACACCGGCGGTCAGAAAACGCCGGTGTATGGGGGTCTCTGAGTGCCGTTCTTTTACACCCTATATACATTCACCAGCGGCCATAAACCGCCGGTATTTATCCATTCACCGGCGTTTCTATAAACGCCGGTGTAGAATGAAAGTATACCGGCGGTCACAGACCGCCGGTGTATGTGCGTTTATGAGTGCCCGGTTTTCCCTACTTACAAGCACCGGCGTGACCAAAAAATGCCGGTGTACCTAACTACACTGGCGTTTTATAAAATGCCGGTGTTTCTCGGTACCATTACAGCTAGCGGCATACACCGGTGTGTGTGGGAACGCCGGTATATCGCACACTCCAACAAATTGATTAGATAGACCGGCGTTTTTTAAAACGCCGGTCTAGCTATGCCCGTTTATTTTCCATGCTCCAGTTTTCCGTTCGATTTCAATTCACAGTTTCATTTACAAAACCAGTAAACTAATTCACAACTGATTCAACCAATTTCGTTGCATATTACTGCGCAAATCACAACCAAACACAAGAATAATTAAAGATAATAAAGTTTCACACGTGTCATATCAATGTCTAAATTCATTGATTAATTAACAGTGTCATAATTAACAAATTAATATAGGGACTAACATCCCAAATATCCAAACAAACCAGTCTGACAAATATCCCAAATATCCCAAATTAAAAGTCTGACATAACTCTCATAAAAAAAAACCCAGTCTGACATAACAACAACAAGGAGGACATAAGAACAACAACCATACAGCAAGGAGGACATAAGAACAGCAAGGAAGACCGCAGATTCATACCCCTCGAGTAGCTTCAGTTCTGATCATCAGAATTTCCTTCATCTGGGCGACCGCTCTGTGAAAAAAAAAACGATAGTTTAATTCAACTGTAGACCACAATACAGAATATACATATTTTTTAAACTTGCAAAAAGATCTACCTGTATCTTAAATTATAAGATCAAAGTGCCAATTGCAAATGGAATTGTTAATGATATATACAGAGGTAAAATAATTACATTGCAATGCTAAAAATCTAGTACTTAATTTTGTTTTTAAATATATCTAAAACAACAAAACAAATGAAAATTCAGTATCTAACTTGAAACCTTAATATTCTCCTCTGATTGGGAATATCCACTATCTAAAACAGTAAAACAAATGAAAATTCAGTATCTAAGCATGTCTTTCATGGATTGTTCAGACAATCCATGAAACTGTCATCGTGGAAGGAAACCAAATATAAGAAAAATAAGAAAAATAAGATGGGGCTCATATCAAGTGTATTTTTAGGGAACTGTCATCGTGGAAGGAAACCAAATATAGAAGCTAGAAATGGAAACAGAAAGAAGAATGGTAGAGACTTTGGATACACCAGGCTAACATAGCGGCATTTTCCTCATCTCTCTCTCATCCCTTGTTTCCCTTCAGCACACGAACACAAAGAGACATCAGCAACAACAGCAAGACCGACAAGAACAACAATAATAATAAATGATTATGAACAAGATGTCTCTATATGGGTTTTCAGATCTCCACTCGAGCCCTCTCTTTCTAATCACAGCCCAATTAAGAACATAGACAACAACCACTAAACAATCCAATCACAGCCCAATCAAAATTTGCCAAAGATGGCAATCAGCTTCATATATTAACAGTATCTGATAATGAAAATATCCATTATCTGAGCATATATGTTGCTCTAATAATTCTTTAGCCCAACTAAATCTAAAACCCAATTGTTGTGCATATCCGGAGGATTTTGGCATACGTACCTATAACATCCTCAGTTCACAGTGAACCCATTTTGGTCAAAAAAACATGCCAAGATGACAATCAGATGCATGAAAATAAGCTTCACTAACAGTAAAAGAAGATGAGGATGCTAGCAGCATACTTAGTTTGGAAGTGAACCCATTTTATATTAAAAAATCATGCCTAAGATGGCAATCAGCTTCTCTAACAGTATCTGAAAATGAAAATTTCCATTATCTGAGCATATATGTTGCTCTACTAATTCTTCAGCCCAACTAAATCTAAAACCCAATTGTTGTACATATCCGGAGGATTTTGGCATACGTACCTATAGCATCCTCAGTTCACAGTGAACCCATTTTGGTCAAAAAAAGCATGCCAAGATGACAATCAGATGCATGAAATAAGCTTCACTAACAGTAAAAGAAGAAGAGGATGCTAGCAGAATACTTAGTTTGGAAGTGTACCCATTTTATGTTAAAAACTCATGCCTAAGATGGTAATCAGCTTCATTAACAGTATCTGAAAATGAAAATTTCCATTATCTGAGCATATATGTTGCTCTACTAATTCTTTAGCCCAACTAAATCTAAAACCCAATTGTTGTGCATATCCGGAGGATTTTGGCATACAGCTATACCATCCTCAGTTCACAGTGAACCCATTTTGGTCAAAAAAAATGCCAAGATGACAATCAGATGCATGAAATAAGCTTCATTAACAGTAAAAGAAGATGAGGATTCTAGCAGCATACTTAGTTTGGAAGTGTACCCATTTTTTGTTAAAAAATCATGCCAAAGATGGCAATCAGCTTCATTAACAGTATCTGAAAATGAAAATTTCCATTATCTGAGCATATATGTTGCTCTACTAATTCTTTAGCCCAACTAAATCTAAAACCCAATTGTAGTACATATCCAGAGGATTTTGGCAGACGTACCTATAACATCCTCAGTTCACAGTGAACTCATTTTGGTCAAAAAAACATGCCAAGATGACAATCAGATGCATGAAAATAAGCTTCACTAACAGTAAAAGAAGATGAGGATGCTAGCAGCATACTTAGTTTGGAAGTGAACCCATTTTATGTTAAAAAATCATGCCTAAGATGGCAATCAGCTTCTCTAACGGTATCTGAAAATGAAAATTTTCATTATCTGAGCATATATGTTGCTCTAATAATTCTTTAGCCCAACTAATTCTAAAACCCAATTGTTGTACATATCCGGAGGATTTTGGCATACGTACCTATAGCATCCTCAGTTCACAGTGAACCCATTTTGGTCAAGAAAACATGCCAAGATGTCAATCAGATGCATGAAATAAGCTTCACTAACAGTAAAAGAAGATGAGGATGCTAGCAGCATACTTAATTTGGAAGTGAACCCATTTTATGTTAAAAAATCATGCCAAAGATGGCAATCAGCTTCATTAACAGTATCTGAAAATGAAAATTTCCATTATCTGAGCATATATGTTGCTCTACTAATTCTTTAGCCCAACTAAATCTAAAACCTAATTGTTGTACATATCCGGAGGATTTTGGCATACAGCTATACCATCCTCAGTTCACAGTGAACCCATTTTGGTCAAAAAAACATGCCAAGATGACAATCAGATGCATGAAAATAAGCTTCACTAACAGTAAAAGAAGAAGTGGATGCTAGTAGCATACTTAGTTTGGAAGTGTACCCATTTTATGTTAAAAAATCATGCCTAAGATGGCAATCTGCTTCATTAACAGTATCTGAAAATGAAAATTTCCATTATCTGAGCATATATGTTGCTCTATTAATTCTTTAGCCCAACTAATTCTAAAATTCAATTGTTGTACATATCCGGAGGATTTTGGCATACGTCCTTATAGCATCCTCAGTTCACAGTGAACCCATTTTGGTCAAAAAAACATGCCAAGATGTCAATCAGATGCATGAAATAAGCTTCACTAACAGTAAACGAAGATGAGGATGCTAGCAGCATACTTAGTTTGGAAGTGAACCCATTTTATGTTAAAAAATCATGCCAAAGATGACAATCAGCTTCATTAACACTATCTGAAAATGAAAATTTTCATTATCTGAGCATATATGTTGCTCTATTAATTCTTTAGCCCAACTAAATCTAAAACCCAATTGTTGTACATATCCGGAGGATTTTGGCATACGTCCTTATAGCATCCTCAGTTCACAGTGAACCCATTTTGGTCAAAAAAACATGCCAAGATGTCAATCAGATGCATGAAATAAGCTTCACTAACAGTAAAAGAAGATGAGACATCAGCAACAACAGCAACAACAGCAAGAGGGAACCAAATATAGAACAATTGGGTTTTGAATGGAGATTGTAGTCGTTGATCAATTCTTCATTGAAGAAAAATACGAATATGGCTCATATCAAGTGTAGTTTTAAGGAATTGTCATCGTGGAAGGAAACCAAATATAGAAGCCAGAAAGAGGAATGGTAGGATACACCAGGCTAACATAGCGGCATTTTCCTCATCTCTCTCTCATCCCTTCTTTCCCTTCAGCACACGAACACTTAGAGACATCAGTAACAACAGCAAGAGCGACAAGAACAACAATAATAATAAATTATTATGAACAAGATGTCTCTATATGGTTTTCCAGATCTCCACTCCAACTCGTCTCTTTCTAATCACAGCCCAATTATGAACAATTGTTCACAGTCACTGTTAAAGAAACATATATGCTCAGATAATGGAAATTTTCATTTTCAGATACTGTTAAAGAAGCTGATTTCATGCATCTGATTGTCATCTTTGGCATGATTTTTTAACCAAAATGGGTTCACTTCCAAACTAAGTATGCTGCTAGCATACCAAAATCCTCCAAATCAGTACAACAACACGGCTGAACAAACCTTGTTTGCAGGTCATACAATGTCATCTATACCATGTTATGTGCCAAAGTGGGGTTGGTCATACAATGCATGAACGACACGTATTAGTTGTTTGTGAGTATGCAATAGGGTGCAGCTATGAACAGGGCTCATATCAAGTGTAGTATTACGGACTGTCATCGTGGAAGGAAACCAATTTAATATAGAAGCCATATATGGAGCCAGAAAGAGGGATGGTAGAGAATGAGGATACACCAGGCTAACATAGCGGCATTTTCCTCAACTCTCTCTCATCCCTTCATTCTCTTCAACACACGCACACAAAGAGACATCAGCAACAACAGCAAGAGGGGGTTGGTCCAACAATAAGTATAGATTATAATAAACGAGATGTCTCTATTTGGGTTTCCAGATCTCCACTCTAGCCCTTTCTTTCTAATCACAGCCCACTTAAGAAACATAGACGAAATGCTTATAGACGACAGCCACAATGCAGACTCACAAACACTAGTACGTGTCTTTCATGCATTCAAGACCATAATCTCTTTAAAAACACCAATTTAAAGACTTACCGATGTTTTTTGACAGTGGGCGGCGTGCTACCCTCACCCTCATATGTTTAACTGCCAGTATTATTTAGTGGTTGCTCATCCCCATGGCTCTCGTTGCCATCATTTATATTTACCCTCTTTCCACACCTCGGCATGTTGTACCTGTCAAGGATTCAATAACTTCCTTAGAGATGCAAATTTAATTAATAACATGTTTATAATAACTATCATAAAATTTGTACTTTAGTAGGATTAACAAACCAACATAATTATAAAAAAATTAAAAAAATGAGATTTGTAACAAATTAAATTACAATGATAGTTTGGTTCAAATGACACTAAGCATAGTTTAATGTAAATAATACCAAGCAGTAGAAAATAGAAAGATAATTAAACCGGTGTATTAAATTCACAATGAACATGTTCAGAATTACAGACATAATATTACAACAAGATTTAAGACACGAAAATTACAGACATATAATATTGAGATTGAAAATCAAGTAAACTACAATACGACATCTTCCAATGCATCGCCCTCTTCTCCATCCTTGCGGAGCCAAGTCCCGCAAATTCCAACGTTGGTTGTGTTTACATCAAATGCACAGGAAACTCAGAAGCAATGTAACTGTTCATGACTTCATCGTCTTCATCTTCTGAAGTATCGCCCAGTTGGAATACATCTCTTGGTTGCATAGCGAGAGCCACATACGATTTTGGCAGGGTTGGATCTTCAATGTAGAACACTTGTTGCACTTGGGATGGAAACACAAATGGCTCATGGCTAATGTGTGTACCGATGTGAATCAATTTTGAGAAGTTTACAACTGTGAAGCCAAGCTTATCCTTGTTGTTAGCAAAATTTCTATCAAACTCAGCCCAATCTCCACGAAATAAGACAACACGGAAATGACCAAAATAATTCAACTCAATGATATCCGTGAGCACTCCATAGTAGTCGAGATCTCCATCTACAGGCCTCGTGTCCGATTTGGAAGCATAACTTCTAGTCTTAGACGTCACTACTATTCCACTATTTTGAGACTTCAAATTATATTCACGATCCTTAGTACGAAATCTAAAACCATTGAATATGTATCCTCCGTATCTTTTGACCATCTGATAGGGACCTTTGGCAAGTACTTGTATTTCAGATGACGCACCTTCAGGACCCAAAGAATGTACCTATTAGTTTTGCGCAAATCGTATCAGCACCATAAAAAATGTAGATATAATGAAGATTAACTTGCATAACTGTAATTCACCTAATGAGATTCAAACCACTTATCAAATTTTTCATTCATCAACTTGTTTTGTTCACGTGGTGGTAGTCTTCTTGGTCTAGCCCTTCGTTTGATGTCCCTGACAAATTCGCTAAAAAACAAGCAATTGAAATAAGGAATAACAAAAGTAAGTTAATATCGAACTCCGCAGTTTTCACTGTATTCGATTTAAATTCAAAAGCAACTTACTTTCGAAATGGTTCCACTGATGCATGGTGGTCTAGCACATATCGATGTGCCTGTTCCCACGCTAAGTTACCTAGCTCAAATGCATCAACTTTACCAAAAGTAGTGCCAGCGGTATCAAAAAGATATTGAGCACCATCAAGGTTGGAAATGTCTGGATTTCTACGTGGTCTACTCGAAGATGTCTCCACACCCGGCAAATACCTGGAAAAAAATGTGAGCACTCCTCTGATAGATATCCCTGAGCTATTGACCCTTCAGGATATGCTCTATTTTTCACATAACCCTTTAGCCGATATAGGTACCTGAACATGTACAATTAATGAATTAAAGCGGATTAGGGGATTAAAAGAAATGAGCTTTTGAAAATTCAATTTCGTAAGATGAATGAATTCTATTACCTCTCAATGGGGTACATCCACCGATAGTGAACAGGACCGCCGATTCTGGCTTCACCAGCAAGGTGGATTATCAAGTGAATCATTATAGTGAAGAACGATGGAGGAAATATCATCTCCATTTTACTAAGTGTCAATGCCGCCTGCTGCTCCAATTGGTCAATATCTTCAACACGAAGCATTCTTGAGCAAATACCTTTATATATGTGTGGTAGGGTAAAAATGGCCTGGAGGCCCAACCAGGGCCCAATACAACTCTCACTCAGAAATGGTGAAAATAGTGGTCCAGATCGGCGCCGAACCTCCAGTTCGGCACCGAACCTCCACTACAGGGTCGGCGCCGAGTCTCCAGTTCACCCCCACAGATCCGGACTCCTCGTATCCAATGAGCGACTATGGCCCTCGGTATCCGATCCACGACAGCCCTCCAAGCCATCCTACCATCCTGGTATAGGAGGAAGATGACTTGGCGCAGCCCAGGCCCTCAGATCCTCCCAGGAGCACAGGAGCCCCATGATCTGCCCTCTCAACTCCAAATACCACCCAGGGTTTTGCCACGTCAGCCCTATACCACTCCTGGTATTGCCACGTCAGCCCTAAACCCCCTGGGCCCTCTGCCACGTCAGGCCCATGGGCTTTCGGGTCCAGACCCGGCCCCCAAACGGAACCAAGCCCGGTTGGGGTTCTCTATAAATACTAGACCCTCACCCACCTTTTGGAGGTAATCAATCTTTTTCCACTTAAATTCACCTAGTTATTGCTACTCTCTCACAGAGACTGACTAGATCGTCGGAGGGTCCGCCACCGGGACAAACCCCGGTGTTTCAGGACCGTCTGCAGGTACACAAGACCTCGGATCCGAATCTTCTGATCCGAGCCCAGATCTCCGAATCACCCTGAGGTCGCCACAGGTTTCGCCCGATCAGCCAAGGGTCGTCAGACGAGCAGCATTCTCCTTCAAATAAAAATTGAGTCCGAACTCAGACCTGGTGCATCCACACGTCTCCCAAAAATAAACCGCATCAGGTTGGCGCCGTCTGTGGGAACACTGCTTCAGAGGCCGACCCTAGCACAACCATCAACGCGCCTCGACAGCCGAACTCTCATGGCCTCAAAGGGCAAGGGGGCTGCTTCCTCCGTCAACCGACGGGACACCCCACCACCAAACACCGATGCCGGGCCACGCGCATCAAGGCACGGAGATTCCCATCAGGGATCCCGACGGAGCGCCACCCATATAGTCCAGCCCGACCTACGGGGAGTAATCGTCAACCGACAGATTATCCGCAATAGGCGAAAGGCCGCTTCCAACCCGACCCCGAACCATCCGAGACCGCCGCCCGAGGGACGGAGATCGGCACTCAGCCGCATCGGAAGGCAGCCTCCAGACCAACCACGCTGGGTCGAAGGAGCCCCCGTCACTCATGAGGAGTTCCAAGACTTCCGGAGAGAAATTCTCGGGGCCCTCCGACGGACCCCCGGGGAGGAAATCCTCCACTCCCAAACGGGGTCGGATGTCGAGACCGGCGCATCGCGTCCTTCAACAAACCAGCCCGAAGACGATGGCATACTTCTAATACGCCTCCAAGAAATGGAGGACCGCCTCGATCATATGGGAGACGGCGACCGACGGGCGGCCCAGGGGTACAGACCTGTCCGACCTCCCTTCTCCGCCCCCATCCTCCAAGCGGAAATACCAAGGAATTTCCGACCACCTCAGTTCGAGACCTACGATGGCGAGGGAGATCCTGCTGATCACATGGAAGGTTTCAAAACCCTCATGATGATTCACAGCGCCTCGGATCCCCTGCTATGCCGAGCCTTCCCCGCCACGCTTCGGGGTCCGGCTCGTGAATGGTATTCAAAACTCACCCCCGGCTCCATTTACTCCTTCGACCAACTAGAGGGCAATTTCCTCGCCCACTTCGTCACCAGCCGGAAGGCAGAAAGGACTAGCGCTTCTTTACTTGGGCTCAAGCAGATAGAGGGAGAATCCCTCAGAGTGTTCGTCCAAAGATTTACTACGGAGGCGAGGTCGGTCTCCTCTCTTGATCCAGGTGTCGCCTCTGCGGCCTTTCGACACAACGTTCGTCATGGACAGCTGAAAGCTTCTCTGGCGAAGAGACCCCCCCATCGACTTTCCCGATCTCCTCAACCGGGTCGAGAATTACATTAGGGCAGAAGAGGCCCTTAACCCCGAAGATACCCGGGAGGCCACCGGGAAGGGAAAGCGGAAGGTCGAAGCTGTCGAACCACCAAAGAAAGCTCCAAAGGACGCGGGGGCCGCGAAGAAAGTCCCACCAGTCCCCCGCTTCTAAAGGTACACTCCCTTGATGCATGACATATCCGCCATCCTCTTAGAAATCGAAGACGAAGGCATTGTCCGACTACCCCCCCGGTCTAATAACAACAAGAATCGAGATCAACGCTTCTACTGCCGCTTCCACAGAGATCACGGGCACGAAACCGACCAGTGCCGGGCCCTGAAAGACGAGATTGAGGAACTTATCTCCAGGGGGTACCTCCGAGAATTCACCCAAGAAGTCCCGCGGGGTCGACGAGATACTAGGAACCAGAGATGCTCGCCTCCGAACCCTACCCCGAACCACATCCAGGGTCGGGATCCTGGCTCCGAGGAAGCCACAGATACCCCCTTCATCTTGCACTGTGTCCACGGAGGGCCGATGGGAGGAGATTCGAACACTTCCCGAAAAGCCTTCATCCGGGAGGTGAATGCTGTCCACGACAGTCCCCCGCCCAAGCTACAACCGATGTCAGTCTCCTTCTCAGGAGAGAATTTCGAAGGCGTTCGCCTGCCCCACTGCGACGCCCTCGTCATTAACCTCCACATGGCTAATTGCGAAGTCCGCCGAATCCTCGTCGACAACGGCAGCTCGGTTAACATTCTTTTCCTCGAAGCCTTCGAGAATCTCAAGCTAACTAAAGGCAAACTCAAGCCGGCCGGATACACCTTGCATGGGTTCTCCGGCGTCCCTGTCATGATAGAAGGGATTGTCACCCTCGATGTTACCGCAGGATCGGCTCCTGTCAAGAGGACCGAATCCATGGACTTCATGGTGGTCAACGTCAAGGCGGCTCACAACGCCATACTTGGCCGACCCGGACTATGCTCCCTCCAAGCGGTGCCTTCGGCTTACCATCTGAAACTCAAATTTCCCACCCCGCAAGGAGTCGGCACCATCCGAGGTAGCCAAGAAGCAGCGCAATCATGCTACATGACCACCGTCGGGGGAGGTGTGTTCTCCCTCGACGCCGTCGAGTCCCCAACCTGAGAGGGACGGCCCTGCTTCCAAACTGACACCGAGCGGGAGGAGACCCCAGTCGAAGCCAAGTACCTAATGACACTACTCGAGGGACAGACATGGGCTCTAGCCTAGCTAAATGTAGACCCGTTTTTGTGTAAACGCTCTTATGTACAGGACCATCTTTAGCAGCCCTCCTTATCTTACGCAAAAGAGGTCTCTCTTTTTTTTTCCCTAAACGCTAGATAATAAGATTGGCGCCTGAGTCCTCACTCCGGTATCGTCCTCAACACCTCGGTAGGCTCCAACCGAATCCAAACTGAAGGCTCTCCCTTAGGCCCCACTTCGATCCCTCGCGGATCGATGGACTCTCCCTAAAAAACCACCATCGTTCACTAAGCTACTAGCCGAAGCAAAGAAGGAACAGTATTCTTTATTCGTACCCTTCCATTTTCGTCCCAAGAAAACAAACGAAGACCGTTACAGGACCACTCCACTCATCCCAAAACTGGAGGAAGTCGCCATCTTAGAGCCCATCGGATCCGCTGGAGGGCGGGATTACTTCGAACGAGCGGCTGAAAAATCCCCCTGCTCGTCAGGATGGTCCTGGAACTCAGCCTTGGTCGACTCCCCAGCCACGGAGCTCTGGGCGTCACCCGGTCGCGTACGCTGCAATAGCAGCAGCGCAGAGGGAACACCCTCCGCTTGCCGACCCACCGAGGAAGACACAGAGGCACCCAGCCTAATATTGTACCGATGTATCTCCATTTCTCTCTCCACAGAAACATCCCGAAGTAACCTTTCAGAAGTGGGCCTCGGCGCCGAGGCACCCAACACCGCCTGTCTAAGGCTCACACCGCCGAGTCTCTGATCCAGCATCGCCCTCCTCAACCGGCTCACCTCTTCGCTTAAAGCTTCAGACTTATTCCAATAAAAATTCAAAACCGCGTCAATGTCACGTGCCCCCCTTCAGTGGCAGACTAACGCGGCCTCCAGGACATCAATCTTGCTCCAGAGCCACGCCGCAACGGAATGTCGGGGGTCCACCTCGGGAAGGGGAGCCACAACCTACAGGAAAACCAGCCAACCCAATACACACACGCGAAAAGGTTCAGAAAAGTCCGAGTTCAAAACACTTGGTCAGTCAAAAAACTTTTTCCCCATAAATTTAAGTACTCCTTACAAAGAAGGCGGTGGCCAGTCCGCGGGAGGCAAATACAGTCAAAAGAAGGAGGAAAGAAAGACAGAATAATACAGCTTATCGTCCCACCTCAGCGTCGACTGACGGATCCACAGATGGATCGGCCGGCGGGTCGAGAGCAGGCCCTTCTTCGCCAGGAGTCTTCGACGTCCCCTCAATCTCCATGTCGTACTCAAAATTGGACAGGTCGATGGTCGGATAAAAGTGCCTCACATGGCTGAGGGCCTTCGCATAACATGTGTCCTGGGCCTTGATCACCATCATCTGGCCCGTAATCGTCACTTCTTCCTTCTCCTTGGCGAACTTCTTCTTCAGGGAGGCCACCTTCTTCCCCCACTCCGCATCCTTGGCCTCGAGCTCGAGCTTCATCTGTTGCCCCCTCTTGTGCGAACCCTCGAGCTCGATCCGCAGTTCCTTCATCTTCCGCTCACTCTTCTCAGCCAGAGCTCGCTCTTGCGTCAGGGACGCCTCGTAGAGGTTCTTCATATTAGCCCCCTGCATGCAAGCCTGCGACCAATGAGCACAGATAAGAAAAAGACTTCCGCCGAAAAAATTAACAAGGAGATTAGGGTCGACGGAATTACCTGCACGAGGGCCTGCGCCAGACGCGTGAATGTCACTTCCACGGGCTCACCCTCCATCACCTGGCGATCACGAGGGGTCGCCAACTTCTCCACCACCTCGACGGCCTGGGCCTCGTCGGTCAGACGGTCCCCCGTCCGAACAGACCAGTCCGGAACCCACCGCTATCGCAGCAACTCCGCCACCGGATCCTCTTCCTCAACCTCGACCAAGGGACCTTTCCCCTTATCAAGAACGGAGGCCCTCGCTAGGCTCTGACCCTTCGAAGCATCCGCCCCCTTGCTCGTCTCCGAGCGAATCCTCTTGGTCCCCGATTCGGGCTGAACCTCAGAAATGACTAAGGGCGACCCCCTTAGCCTCTTCGCCGCCTCCCCCTTCCTCTCTGCATTCTCCTTCCTAATGGCGAGCCTCTTCGCCTTGATTGATGCTTCGTCCATATCTGCAGAAAAAGCCACTAAGAGCAATGAGCAAGAAAGTATGAAAGGACCGAAAGAAAAGAAACAACTACATCCACATGACGGCCGGGCTCAGTCCAACGCTCGCCAAGTTGGCCTCCGTCACCTTCGTCCAATCGATACTGGGTGACGAACGGAGGCGCTCGACAAACCACCACTCCTCGGCCGACAAATCCATCTGCCTCGGTGCTTGATAGTTCGGTTTGGAATGATTCCATCGAGTGGGAATGTCCCAGGGCTCTTCATTCCGG
The DNA here is from genome assembly GCA_017893485.1 of Hemerocallis citrina. Taxonomy (NCBI): domain Eukaryota; kingdom Viridiplantae; phylum Streptophyta; class Magnoliopsida; order Asparagales; family Asphodelaceae; genus Hemerocallis; species Hemerocallis citrina. The sequence goes on along the minus strand of CM030360.1, from coordinate 331,180,838 downwards.
ATCACCAGATATTTTTTCTTCCATTCTTTGATGGAGTCCGGGTGACTGTGAATGACCTTCCCCCTACTCCGGGGAGAGATGTAGTAAACACCCTCGGCCGCCGAGCTGATCATCAACATCGCCCGGAACACATTCAGCCTCAGGGGTACCTTCTGTTCCTCACACATCAATACAAAGCAGATAATCTGCTTCCAAGAGTTCGGCCCGTACTGCATGGGGGCCAAGGAGGCCCAGTTCAGCACATCCCGAACGAACGAGTGAACTGGCAACCTCAGCCCGGAGATGAAAGCGTCCACCGGGAAGACGCAATACCAAGCAGAAAGGGGATCGGTGGGGCGCAGAGTAGAGCTCGGTAGCAACAATTCGTAGCCAGGCCCTATGTGATACGCCAGCTGCAGAACCTCCAAGTCCCCACCCTCCAAGACAGTCGGGATCGCATCCATCATCACCCTCCTCCGACTCGGCGAAGAGGGCTGCACGCCGAAGAGCTCCTTGTCAGAAAGATCGTCGGGATACCGACGGAAAGGCTTCGGCTGTACGGGCGAACCTGTCATCAGGTTGCGGAAAACGGGCGCCTGGCTCGAACCACCAGTCCTCGACCCCGCCTTCCTCGAGGCCCTCTTTCTCTTCTTGGCTCGCTCCGACGAAGGAGTAGGTAAGGGCCTCAGGCCCGTAGGCGTGAAACTCGAGCCCGCACCCTGAACGGTGGATCTCCTCATCATGTCGCCCTCGCCCTCCTCCTCCTCGGAAGACAACTCCAGTACCTGGATGTCGTCCGAACCATCACTGGCCTCCTCCGACTCGCTACTCTCCACCACGAAGGGACGCCGGGAGCGCGACGGCCTCATCTTATGTACCCTCTCCCCCTCACCTACTGGTTCCTCCCACGAAAATGAATCGGAAGGCTCCGTAGCGTGCACCAACTCCTCCTCAAGCACGGGCTCCTCCCACGACGTCGATGTGGAGGCGCGCTTCACGTCCCTCCTGGACGTCGATGCTGACGAGCCGGACTGAGCCCTATCCATCCGTGCCTAAACCAAAAGAACTTACCAACTAACCGGGGGACGCTTCGAAAGGACGAGCCTAGTACAGCTAACTGCAAGAACGAGCGCTGAGTGGGTGGAAGATTTTTCAAGAAGGAAGGCAGCAAGAAAGAAGTGGGCGAGAAAGGGGGAGGGGGGAATACTTATAAAGGATAAGAACGGCTCCTCGACTTCCGCAATTACTATTCACCGATTGACGTACAACTGCCGCCTGGACAACCGCGCCACATCCTCGAAGCATACGCTGCTGACGTCATCGGGTACCAGACTGGTGGCCAGACTCAAAGGTCGGCTCGGATGGAGTGTGCGACGGAGAAAACACTTTACTTAAGGTTTAAAGCGCCGTCCTTCGACAGACGCCTCGGGCTCCAGCATTCGATCGGTTCCCCTCTCATCCCCGAGCAGCTCGGGGTTTACAGCCTCGGATTGGTGCCGAAACCCCGACCTGATTGAGGGTGGGACAGAAACCACAAACACCTGGAGCCCTATCGGAAGACAGAGTGGCCAACCCCTGATCGGAGGCGACCCCTCTATCTGAGACTCATCAGCCCCCAAGACCGGAATACGGCTGATGCCCCTCCCGTCTGGTTCTCTCTCGGACCAAACAACCGTGCCAGGGTCGTCTGACTCGAAAAAGGATCCAGACGGCACAGCCACCACCAATCCGAGGCTCCTTTTCTACCAACATGGATTTAGGCCGTTACCCCTCTCGCCCTGATCTCCCCTGGATCTGACTACCGCATCAAGAGCCATCAGATCCAAGAGAAGATTGGGGCGGCAGAGTAACCACCTCTCTGGCACCGCCAGGGTTGAAGATTTTTGCAAGAGACAGGCGCCCGCCAAAGCAGACACCTCCGATGGCCAATAAACCACCCCTGCTGTGATCAAACCCACTGAGGGGGAAGAGGTATTTATAGCCTCCCCCGTAGGCCAGCCATTATGACACGGGGAAGGCCAACCGGCGGAAGCCCGTGCACTATCTGCATTTATCAGGTGGCACCATTAATGCTCCTAGGAAATTGGACCATCACACAGACTCCGGAGAGCCTTCAAATGCTCCGAAGGAATGGCGGGCTACCCCCGCTCAAAACGCTCTAGGGCGCGACAGTTCGACATCACCCTTGCCGACCCGTAATCCCTCGCCAAACTCGAGGTCAGGTCCGGCACCAGGGTAGTCTTCTCAGGAAGGCTTCACGGCTCGCCATCGCCCTGGCCGACCCGTAATCCCTCGCCAAGCTCGAGGTCAGGTCTGGCACCAGGGTGGTCTTCTCAGGAAGGCCAACGGCTCGCCACAACCCTTGTTGGCCCGTAATCCCTCGCCAGCTCGAGGACAGGTCTAGCACCAGGGTAGTCTTCTCAGGAAGGCTTCACCGGCTCGCCATCGCCCTTGCCAACCCGTAATCCCTCGCCAAGCTCGAGGTCAGGTCTGACACCAGGGTGGTCTTCTCAGGAAGGCTAACGGCTCGCCACAACCCTTGTTGGCCCGTAATCCCTCGCCAGCTCGAGGTCAGGTCTAGCACCAGGATAGTCTTCTCAGGAAGGCTTCATGGCTCGCCATCACCCTTGCCGACCCGTAATCCCTCGCCAAGCTCGAGGTCAGGTCTGGCACCAGGGTGGTCTTCTCAGGAAGGCCAACGGCTCGCCACAACCCTTGTTGGCCCGTAATCCCTCGCCAGCTCGAGGTCAGGTCTAGCACCAGGGTAGTCTTCTCAGGAAGGCTTCACCGGCTCGCCATCACCCTTGCCGACCCGTAATCCCTCGCCAAGCTCGAGGTCAGGTCTGGCACCAGGGTGGTCTTCTCAGGAAGGCCAACGGCTCGCCACAACCCTTGTTGGCCCGTAATCCCTCGCCAGCTCGAGGTCAGGTCTAGCACCAGGGTAGTCTTCTCAGGAAGGCTTCACCGGCTCGCCATCACCCTTGCCGACCCGTAATCCCTCGCCAAGCTCGAGGTCAGGTCTGACACCAGGGTGGTCTTCTCAGGAAGGCCAATGGCTCGCCATCACCCTCACCGACCCATAATCCCTCCTCATCTTGAGGTTCGGTCCGGCACCAGGGTACTCTTCTCAGGAAGGCTTCACCGGCTCGCCATCACCCTTGCCGACCCGTAATCCCTCGCCAAGCTCGAGGTCAGGTCTGACACCAGGGTGGTCTTCTCAGGAAGGCCAACGGCTCGCCATCACCCTTACCGACCCATAATCCCTCCTCATCTTGAGGTTCGGTCCGGCACCAGGGTACTCTTCTCAGGAAGAAACAACAGCTCGCATCACCCTTGTCGACACGTAATCCCTCGTCATCTCGAGGTTGGGTCGAGCATCAGGGTACTCTCCTCCGGAAGATTCAACGATTTGCCATCCCATTTTCACGACCAGGAACACTCCTCCCAGGCTAGCTCCCGCACCCCTGCAGGAGTGGGGGGCTTGTGTGGTAGGGTAAAAATGGCCTGGAGGCCCAACCAGGGCCCAATACAACTCTCACTCAGAAATAGGTGAAAATAGTGGTCCAGATCGGCGCCGAACCTCCAGTTCGGCACCGAACCTCCACTACAGGGTCGGCGCCGAGTCTCCAGTTCACCCCCACAGATCCGGACTCCTCGTATCCAATGAGCGACTATGGCCCTCGGTATCCGATCCACGACAGCCCTCCAAGCCATCCTACCATCCTGGTATAGGAGGAAGATGACTTGGCGCAGCCCAGGCCCTCAGATCCTCCCAGGAGCACAGGAGCCCCATGATCTGCCCTCTCAACTCCAAATACCACCTAGGGTTTTGCCACGTCAGCCCTATACCACTCCTGGTATTGCCACGTCAGCCCTAAACCCCCTGGGCCCTCTGCCACGTCAGGCCCATAGGCTTTCGGGTCCAGACCCGGCCCCCAAACGGAACCAAGCCCGGTTGGGGTTCTCTATAAATACTAGACCCTCACCCACCTTTTGGAGGTAATCAATCTTTTTCCACTTAAATTCACCTAGTTATTGCTACTCTCTCACAGAGACTGACTAGATCGTCGGAGGGTCCGCCACCGGGACAAACCCCGGTGTTTCAGGACCGTCTGCAGGTACACAAGACCTCGGATCCGAATCTTCTGATCCGAGCCCAGATCTCCGAATCACCCACCGGGCGGAACCTGTGGCGACCTCACGTCTCCCAAAAATAAACCGCATCAATATGCTACAAAGATCTTTCAGGACAGTAGTGACTTGCTCACACACTGAAGACCTTAGGGCCACAGGAAGGAGATCCTGCATTAGGATGTGGTAGTCGTGTGACTTTAGACCCTGAAGCCTCTTCTCTTTAAAGTTGACATATCTTGCCATGTTAGAAGAATAGCCATCAGGAACTTTAAGTTCCAGTAGTACTTTGCAAAACAATTCCAACTCCGATTTTGACATTGAATAGATTGCAGGAGGTAGGAGTACTTTCCCGTTCGGTAATTCTTCTGGGTGCAACTCATGTCGGATGCCCATTGACTTCAAATCAAGTCGGCTCTTGAGATTGTCCTTTGTCTTCCGGTCATCTCCCATATCTGTTCCTATACAATTTTCACCAATATTTTTTTCGATATGCATCACATCTAAATTATGTCGCAATAAGTTGAATTCCCAATACGGCATCTTGAAGAAAATACTCTTCTTCTTCCATGCACCTAAACTCGTCATGTTTTGATCCTCATCTTCGCCACATAGATCGGTCTCCTCACCTTGCTCCGGCCTTACCCTTTTCTTGCCCTTTGTCCTGACTTCTGGTTCTTTTCCATATTTGAATTGATGACCATCTACCCACCTCAAAATATTTGAACCAGAAGAAGACCCAGGAGCATGTTCCCACTCATCGGTACCATCAAATGTCGCTGTCTCTGCCCGAAATATATGTGTGTCAGGCAACCATCTCCTATGACCCATATAGCAAAACTTTCTGCCATTGTACAACCACCTTGAACTAGTTTGGTCAGCACAACATGGACATGCATAACTTCCTTTAGTACTATATCCAGATAAATTTGCATATGCTGGAAAATCATTGATTGTCCAAGACAACACGGCCCGAAGAGAAAATGTTTCTTTAGCCACAGCATCATAGGTTGGAACACCCACCCACAACTTCTGAAGTTCATCTATTAACGGTTGTAGGTACACATCTATATCATTTCCAGGACCTTTCGGTCCAGAAACTATCATGGACAAAATAAATGAGGACTGCTTCATGCATTTCCTATTCGGCAAATTGTATGGTATTAACACAACCGGCCATACGATGTATGTGCTACTCATTTGCCTGAAAGGGTTGAAACCATCACTAGCTAGTCCAAGTCTCACATTCCGAGGATCTTCCGCAAAATCAGGATATCTTTCATCAAATTTTTTCCAAGATTGAGAATCGGCAGGATGTCTAAGAATCCCATCATTAGTGTGACTTTCAGCATGCCATTTCATATCAGAAGAAGTTTTCGTAGACATAAACAACCTTTGTAGCCTAGGAATCAGAGGAAAGTAACGCAGTATTTTGGCAGGCTTCTTTTTCCTACTTCGCTTAGTAGATCCACTGGCTCCCTCGTCTTGATTTGGTCTTTCTTTCCATTTCGAAGAACCACACACTTCGCAATTCTCCAGACTTTCCTTACCACTCGTGAAAAGCATACAGTCATTTGGACATGCTGCTATCTTCTCATACCCTAGATCGAAAGAACTTAGGAATTTTTTGATTTTATAGGCTGAGTTTGGAATACAGATTTCAGGAAATGCTTCATTCAACAATTCAAGTAGCATAGTGAAGGACTTAGCAGACCACCCGTTCAAACATTTAATCTGAAATAGTCTGACAATGAATGAGAATTTAGAGAATTTGGTACAATCGCGGTACAACGGAGTACTAGCATCTTCAAGTAACTTAGCGAAGGATTCTTGCTGCTTATTATTTTCAGAGGCAGGGCCAGGTATTCCCTCGTCCACCCCACCACCAATCTGGTTTGTTTCTGTTGACTCATTGTGAACTTGGGTTGTTGGGTTATTGGTGTGGAAAGGAACATTATGAATCCCCATGGCAACTTGCAACAAAGCATGCATCTCATCGGAAACGCTTAAGTCTTCATTCACTAAGGGCTCATCTTCATTTTCTAATACAACCGGACGAACAGGAGCTGACGTATGATCCTCTCCATGAGAAAATCACCTTGTGTACCCTTGAAGAAAACCGTTGACAACCAAGTGTGTATGTACTACGTCACATGTCCTCAAATTATAATTTGTACACCGGAGGCATGGACAAAGGATTATGTTGGGATCACGGGAATGTCGTTTGGCAAAGATAATAAAATCTTTAATACCATCACGGTACTCCTTGGATAATCGTGGTTTACTAATCCAACTTCTATCCATTATAACAATAGCACACAATCTGAAATTAAAATTTGATATATTAAATAGTAATAACAGTAAAAGGCATTTTGTATATTAAATTTCACCTTTTTGAAAACCATCCCTAGCTGCAAATAAATAAACGATATAATCTTTAACTGTAAAATAAAAAAATTGTGGTTCCAAAAAATGTACAAAAAAATTAAATCTTAACACAATCTACTCTATTCACATAACCCTAAACTACCTTTTGTGGAAATTATCACAACCACCTTAGTGGTATTTTATCGAACACCCTGTGTTCGAGTGTAAAAAAAATTCGACTATAGTCTCCCCTGTATTTGGCTTTCCGTTCAAGGAGATGATGATGGTAAAGGGTATTTTGCTGAGGAAGAGGAATCGGACGAATAATGAGCGCGTCGTGCTGTAACTACGGTAACAAGAAGATCTGATGACTCATGAACTATTCTGTTCATGGCTACTAATAATCACTTACTTATCTCATAATAATAATAATAATAATAATAATAATAATAATAATAATAATAATAATAATAATAATAATAATAATAATAATAATAATACTAAACAAAAGAAACAAATATGGCTATTAATAAGTTTTTCTAAAATAATTCTTCATCCCAACTAAATCATTGATGTTTGTAGCGCCAAAAGAAACCTGCACAAGGTTTGTTCAGCCCAATTCTTGTACAAATTTGAAGGATTTTGGTAAAAAACATGCCAAGATGCCAATCAGATGCATAAATCAGCTTCATTAACAGTAAAAGAAAAATGATAATGTCCAGTATGTAAGCATATATTTTTCACAGTGAACCAATTGTTGTACATATCCGGAGGATTTTGGCATACGTACCTATAGCATCCTCAGTTCACAGTGAACCCATTTTGGTCAAAAAAACATGCCAAGATGACAATCAGATGCATGGGATAAGCTTCATTAACAGTAAAAGAAGATGAGGATGCTAGCAGCATACTTAGTTTGGAAGTGTTCCCATTTTTTGTTAAAAAATCATGCCAAAGATGGCAATCAGGTTCTCTAACAGTATCTGAAAATGAAAATTTCCATTATCTGAGCATATATGTTGCTCTACTAATTCTTTAGCCCAACTAAATCTAAAACCCAATTGTTGTGCATATTCGGAGGATTTTGGCATACAACTATACCATCCTCAGTTCACAGTGAACCCATTTTGGTCAAAAAAACATGCCAAGATGACAATCAGATGCATGAAAATAAGCTTCACTAACAGTAAAAGAAGAAGAGGATGCTAGCAGCATACTTAGTTTGGAAGTGAACCCATTTTATGTTAAAAAATCATGCCTAAGATGGCAATCAACTTCTCTAACAGTATCTGATAATGAAAATTTCCATTATCTGAGCATATATGTTGCTCTACTAATTCTTTAGCCCAACTAAATCTAAAACCCAATTGTTGTACATATACGGAGAATTTTGGCATACGTACTTATACCATCCTCAGTTCACAGTGAACCCATTTTGGTCAAAAAAATATGCCAAGATGACAATCAGATGCATGAAAATAAGCTTCACTAACAGTAAAAGAAGATGAGGATGCTAGCAGCATACTTAGTTTGGAAGTGAACCCATTTTATGTTAAAAAATCATGCCTAAGATGGCAATCAGCTTCTCTAACAGTATCTGAAAATGAAAATTTCCATTATCTGAGCATATATGTTGCTCTACTAATTCTTCAGCCCAACTAAATCTAAAATCCAATTGTTGTACATATCCGGAGTATTTTGGCATACGTACCTATAGCATCCTCAGTTCACAGTGAACCCATTTTGGTCAAAAAAACATGCCAAGATGACAATCAGATGCATGAAAATAAGCTTCACTAACAGTAAAAGAAGAAGTGGATGCTAGCAGCATACTTAGTTTGGAAGTGTACCCATTTTATGTTAAAAAATCATGCCTAAGATGGCAATCAGCTTCATTAACAGTATCTGAAAATGAAAATTTCCATTATCTGAGCATATATGTTGCTCTACTAATTCTTTAGCCCAACTAAATCTAAAACCCAATTGTTGTGCATATCCGGAGGATTTTGGCATACAGCTATACCATCCTCAGTTCACAGTGAACCCATTTTGGTCAAAAAAACATGCCAAGATGACAATCAGATGCATGAAATAAGCTTCATTAACAGTAAAAGAAGATGAGGATGCTAGCAGCATACTTAGTTTGGTAGTGTACCCATTTTTTGTTAAAAAATCATGCCAAAGATGGCAATCGGCTTCATTAACAGTATCTGAAAATGAAAATTTCCATTATCTGAGCATATATGTTGCTCTACTAATTCTTTAGCCCAACTAAATCTAAAACCCAATTGTTGTACATATCCGGAGGATTTTGGCATACAGCTATACCATCCTCAGTTCACAGTGAACCCATTTTGGTCAAAAAACATGCCAAGATGATAATCAGATGCATGAAATAAGCTTCATTAACAGTAAAAGAAGATGAAAATTTCCAGTATCTAAGCATATATTTTTCTATTCATTCTTCATCCCAACTAAACCATTCATGTTAAGGAAATCAAGATGCATAATCTGAAAAAAACATGCTTTTTTTGAAAAATAAGGAAAATCAAGAGATGATACCGAAGAGAGAGAGAGAGAGCGGGGCGACGAGCGCGGGGGCATAGGAGATAGAGAGAGAGCGGGGCGACACGGTGATTTCCGATCGCGGATTCACCTCCAAATAGAGAGAGAGAGGAGGAAAATCGAAAATAACGAAGGGAAGAAGGGACGATGACGAAAGGTCGAAGGCTGTCGAAGAGGACGAAGCGGCGGAGGCAAACGCGAGGGAAGTAGAGCGAGGAAGGAGGGAAAACGAAGCGCCCCCCTCCCCCTTTTTTTTGGGGTTTGGGGAACATGGCGAGCGAAGGATTAGGGTTCGCGGGATTTATCGCAGCTTATTCACCAGCATTTTAATTAGACACGCCGGTGAATGTATCGATATATTCACCAGCATTTCGTATTAAAATGCCGGTGAATAATACACTTCACCGGCGTTTTTAAATAAAACGTCGGTGAATACGAAGATTGCCCGGCGGTTTAAAGCGACCGCCGATGTATAACCTTCCCATCTGGCGCCCAATTCCTATTCGCTCTCTACCCCGGCGCTACTAGTAAAACGCCGAGAAATATTCGTCGGGAAATCGAGTATCTTTTGTAGTGTGTGGATGACGATGTGGATGACGATGGCTCCACTCATCAACTTTGGTATAGTGGAGCATCCACGGCTGGAGAGAGTCCTTTGGCAGTTTGGTCTTCAACAAAATTACCCCCCAATATGCGCAAACCTATACAGCCATGAGTTACACACTGTGAGGGGTACTGGTCATATGCCTACCCATGATTGGGCTGATTTCCACCGTGTTCATGTTGCAGAATGGAATGAGCGACGGTTTGAACTCGTAATTGTTGATGTTCCACTGTACGATGACATGCTGCAAACGAAGTACATGGAATGGTACAGATCAATCATACGTTTGTACATCTCTCCCAATATAGAACTACCTGCTGGTATTCAAGTACCAATTGAGGAAAGGAAGATTGAACCACCACCCGCGTATTCTAGTTCACAACCCATATTCCAACCGAAGGCGTCATCTATACGTACATTGGTGAGTATAAAGTTTAAACTTTGTTGAAACTTCCTTACTTTTAAAGTGATTAAATTGTTTACAATTCCAAATGTGTTTAATATATTTTTTGTTTTTGTTTTAGATCGATAATACATGGGACATGGCAAAGATGCGTGCAAATAATAAAAAGTAATTCTGCAAAACCTATGAAAGAAGTTCGAAGATGCTATCTTCATGTCGTACCAATTTAGATGTTTTGGGAGAGGGTGAAGCTTTGCAACGATATTTGGATAAATTCGTACGTCAACAGCAACGTAAGAGCGTGAGGAGTAGGCTATCTGGCCTGGGTCAACAACGGCAATATCAAGCTACATCTCCACCTCAAGAAGAAGAGCATGAAGAAAGTGTTGTTGGAGACATACAGGAGGAGGGAGAAGAAGAAGAAATTGCATCGGCGTCAGCCCCATTCCGGCGACGACAACCTGATCGGAAGAGGCGAGCACCACAAACTTACATGCCCAGTGCTTAGGTGTTTTCCCGATACAGTATTTTTTTGTGTACTTTTTTTTCTTCTTTTTTTGTTGTTGTTATTATGTGATAATTGTTGTTGGTCAGTTTTAATTGTTGTTGATGTTGTTATTATTATGTGATAATTGCTCCTTTTGTTGTTGTTGTTGTTGTTGTTTTGGAAATTTTAGTTTTATTTGTTGGAGGCTGTATGTAGAAATTTATTTGGAGATTGTAGCTGATGGGATTGTATATAGTTTTTGGGGAAGAATGAAGTGTAGCAGTTGTAGCTGCTGTGTGAAATTGTAATTAATTTTTTTTCCTTTTACTTAGGCCGTTGTTCAAGATAACGGCCTACGTTCTATGTGGAATTATTTTTTTTGATCAGTAGCTCTCTGTATTAGTCTATTGAAAAGGAGCAATTTTTTTCTCAACCTAGGCCGGTGTCTCCAACAATGGCCTAGGTTATAACAGAAAATTTGAATACCTGGGGGTGCTTTCTGACTTGCGCAAGGTAAAAGGTGCAACAAGTCAGAGAGCAACGACCTAATTTTTTTTTAGCTTAAGCCGTTGTCTCCAACAACGGCCTAGGTTATAGCCAAAAATTTGAAGCTTTTTGGTTTCTCTCTGACTTGTGCAAGGTAAAAGGAGAAACAAGTCAGAGAGCAACACCTTTTTCTTTTTAAAGCTTAGTCCGTTGTCTCTAACAAAGGCCTAGGTTATAGCAAAAAGTTTGAAGTTTTTGGGTTGCTCTCTGACTTGTGCAAGGTAAAAGGAGCAACAAGTCAGAGAGCAACACCCTTTTTTTTAAAGCTTAGGCTGTTGTCTCCAACAACAGCCTAAGTTGTAGCCAAAAATTGATGTTTTTGTGTTGCTCTCTGACTTGGCCAAGCCTAAAGGAGAAACAAGTGAGAGATGAGGCAAATTTTTCCCCTAACTTAGGCCCAACAACGGCCTAGGTTTTATGAAAAAAGATTCAATTTTTTGCCTTGCTCTCTGACTTGGCCAAGCCAAAAGGAGCCACAAGTGAGAGAGCAAGCAATTTTTTTCCCTAACTAACGCCGTTGTCTGCTACAATGGCCTAAGTTATATGGGAAAATTTTTATTTTTAGGGTTGCTCTCTGTCTTGGCGAGTCCAAAAGGACCAACAAGTTAGAGAGAAACCAATTTTTTTTTTTGTATGCTTAGGCCGTTGTCTCCAACAACGGCCTTTGTTATATGAAATATTGCAAAAAAATATTTATGGTTTTTAGAAATATCTCTCCTCTCTTTACGAACAGTGTCTCTCGAACCCTACAAAGTAGACATTCATATGTTTGTACATCATTTATATATTTTATTAATTTTCATTTTTAGCCACCTAACTAATCAATATACAATCGTTAAGGTTAAATGTTAAAAAAAATACCAGAAAATAAAAGATGATCTTTTCATTCATAAAAATGAATTTTTTTAATATCTTTTTACCCATACTATGTAATTTCTTCTGGAATGCATATACCGATCCAATTTAGCACCTAACCCCTAACCATATCCCCCAAAGTGGTAATAATATTTTAGCTAGGATTAGTATAAGGTTAGGGTTTGTAACGCCCCTGCCCCTAGCTCAGACAATTTATACAATTTATAAGACAAATTAGATTCTATGTAGTACAACTGCCCACCACAGACTGCCTCTCAAAAGGTGGTTAACCGGATTGGTGACTCTTGATCATAGGCTATTATATTTATATATTATTATATTACTTTTGAAATCTGATATAGGACATTTCTAACAAATCCTCTCCTGCTCTCTGTCTTCGAGAGAACACGTGTGAAGGTGGGCCCCCACTTGAAGAAGCCACGTCACCGTGGACCAAGTCAAAGCTCACTCAAACAGCCAAGCTTCTTTTGCGGTTTTATACTTCACGTGTGGGCCCCCCACCTTCCACATTTTAATACCTTATACATTTATTCATTCACCATATTTAATTCCATAATACCATCCTGCATATTATGAAACCAACATTATACTATATATATTTTTTCAACATATATACATATATATATTATTTTGAAAACTACGGGGTGTTACAAGGTTAGTGTTAACAGGGGTTAGGATAGGGTTGTGCACTACCATCAGATTTTTACGAATTGAAACTTTTTTCAAAAAACTAAGACCGTTGTTGGAGACAACAGCCTTAGTTAGGGAAAAAAATTGCCTCATCTCTCACTTGTTTCCCCTTTTGGCTTGGCCAAGTCAGAGAGCAACCCAAAAACATCAAATTTTTTGCTACAACCTAGGTCGTTGTTGAAGACAACGGCCTATGCTTTAAAAAAAAAGGGTGTTGCTCTCTGACTTGTTGCTCCTTTTACCTTGCACAAGTCAGATAGCAACCCAAAAACATCAAATTTTTGGCTATGACCTAGGCCTATGTTGGAGACAACGGCCTAAACTTTAAAAAGAAAATGGTGTTGCTCTCTGACTTGTTGCTCCTTTTACCTTGCGCAAGTCAGAGAGCAACCCAAAAATTTCAAAATTTTGGCTATAACCTAAGCCGTTGTTGGAGACAACGGCCTAAGCTAAAAAAAAATAGGCTGTTGCTCTCTGACTTGTTGCACCTTTTACCTTGCGCAGGTCAGAGAGCACCCCCAGAAATTCAAATTTTCTGCTATAACCTAGGCCATTGTTGGAGACAACAACCTATGTTGAGAAAAAATTTGCTCCTTTTCAATAGGCCAATACAGAGAGCTACTGATCCAAAAAAAAAATTTCACATAGAACCTTCAACAATGGCCTAAGTAAAAGAAAAAAAAATAATTAGAATTTTACATAGCAGCTACAGCTGCTACACTACATTCTCCCCCAAAAACTATATACAATCCTACCAGCTGCAATCTCCAAATAAATTTCTACATACATCCTCCAACAAATAAAACTAAATTCTCCAAAAACAACAACAACAACAACAAAAAAAGGAGCAATTATCACATAATAATAACAACACCAACAACAACTAAAACTGACCAACAACATTTATCACATAATAAAAACAACAAAAAAAGAAGAAAAAAAAGTACACAAAAAAAAACTGTATCGGGAAACACCTAAGCACCGGGCGTGTAAGTTTGTGGTACTCGCCTCTTCCGAGCAGGTTGTCGTCGCCAGAATGGGGATGGCGCCGGTACAATTTCTTCTTCTTCTCCCTCCTCATGTATGTCACCAACAATCCTTTCTTCATTCTCTTCTTCTTGCTCTTTTTCTTGAGGTAGAGATGTAGCTTGATATTGCCGTTGTTGACCCGGGCCAGATAGCCTACCCCTCATGCTCTTATATCGCTGTTGACGTACGGATTTATCCAAATATCATTGCAAAGCTTCACCCTCTCCCAAAACATCTAAATTGGTACAACATAAAGAGAGCATCTTCTGCACTAATTTCTTCATAGGTTGGGCATCATTACTTTTGATTACCTGCGCGCATTCTTTTGCCATGTCCCATGTATTAGCGATCTAAAACAAAAACAAAAAAATATTAAACACATTCGGAATTGTAAACAATTTAATCACTTTAAAAGTAAGGAGATTTCATCAGAATTTAAACTTTATACTCACCAATGTACATATAGATTACGCCTTCGGTTGGAACATGGGTTGTGAACTAGAATTCGCGGGTAGTGGTTCAATCTCCTTCTCCTCAATTGGTACTTGAATACCAGCAGGTAGTTCTGTATTGGGAGAGATGTACAAACGTGTGATTGATCTGTACCATCGTAGGGTGGAACATCAACAATTACGAATTCAAACCATCATTCATTCCATTCTGCAACATGAACACGGTGGAAATCAGCCCAATCATGGGTAGTCATACGACCGGTACCCCTCACAGCGTGTAACTCATGTGTAGCGCCCCAAATTTCTAGATTAATAACTTAGAAAATACGTGGTACATTCCCAGCAATCCACTTCAATATAATATTAAACACAACCAACACCACTAAATTTTTCAACTTTTATTACAACAATCACTTACATAGCACAGCGGAAATTAAAACATCTCAACTCCAAATTTTCTTTTTATTTACAGTACAAAACTAACTCATATCTGCTTTTACAATTTTACACAAAACTCTTATTAAATCACTTTTCTCAAAAACCAACTCAAGCATCCAACCTCCAACTCTAAGCAACAACCTGCAACGTATGAGGCTAAAGATGATCCCTAACCCCCAAAACTAACGGGGTCAGCCATAAATGGTGTGAGTGACATAAAATAACAAACAACATAAATAAAACTTAAGCATGGATTCATAAGTAACATATAGTGAACCAAAATACATAAAATATGAGATAGCAAGAAATGCAACAACAAGTGTTACTAAACCAAGTGTCAAGTGTAGAAAACCGGAAACCACATGCATAAAACTAAGTCAAGAAAGCACAAATTCTACATGCGGACTCTCCAATGCGTACTTGTCGAAGTCTATGCATCCCATTCTACATAGGTTCGGTGCAAGCCCTTAACGTCTTCACTTCATAGGGTTCAATCCCCCGCTATGAAACTAATCCTATCACGATGACTACTACGAGATAAAGATAAACTGTGAGAATTAGCCCATGCCTGATAATTCCGGAGATAGATCCCACATCTCAGGTATTTTACCTGGATAATTCCGGAGATCATCCCACATCTAGACATTGACACATCATCTGTAGAACCCCGTATTTTCAAATATTATTTTAAAATATTTGAAAATGAATTAAAACGATTTACTGAAAATTTAATAAATATTTTTTAAAAGATTTATCTTTTTACACGTGCGAAACACGTGCAAATAATTTTGGTGTAAAAATATAATTTTATATTTCTAATAAGTTCTCATACTTATTATGGAGTGTATTCTAAATTTTGGGATTTTTCTGAATAAAGAAACTATTTTTACAAATATCTCGAAAGAGAGGGACTTTTATGTAAAAAGACGTTTGGATCTTAAATAAACTATGAAAATTCGTTTTTACTGATATTTTGGTTCTCTATGGTCATCATTTGAATTTAAATATATTTGAAATTTATTTAAAATCGATTTGGTGAAGATTTAGTCAAAAAGGGTGTTTTTGCAAATATAGAATTTATGTTGGATCTTTGTGCAAATATTTTTCTGGAAGGTAAAAGTCAAATATTTTTATTGGAAACTATAATATGTATTACCATATATTATTTCGGATTTTTCTGGATTTTTATGAATATTTTATGAGGTAATTGCAAATATTGAAAAAGGGAGGGCTTTTGTGCAAAATCGCCACCCTGAGTGTAAATCCGGGATTTTCTTATCTCTGGGCAGTGCTGGGTTGTTGGAAAACTTAGTGGTAAAAGGATTTTATTTAATTTTGATTTATTAAACTTATTTTAACTAAGAAAGGTTATATATGTGAAGTAATAAATTGAAAAAGGACTATTTTGCAAAAGGTACTTCAAAACCCTAATTCCTTTCAACCCCGGCCTGTATAAAAGAGGTTGTGCAGCCGTCATTCGCTGCACAACTCCAGATTTATTAAAATATTATTTTCTTGGTGATCGGGAGGAGGATTTTTGGATCTAGCAAAAGGAAGATCTTTTCGGGGATTCTTCTAAAACCAAAGGTGAGTGACATTGTTTGTGTTATTGTTTGATTTTGTGAGTGTTATGAAATCGTTTGTTTTGAATTATGTGAATGACAACGTTTGCTTGTTTTGTATATGAATGATATGGATCTTATATTGTGGTATGTATGTAAACCATTGTTATTGTTGGACCATGTTGAGAAACTTGTAGATATTGAGTAGATCTTGAGTTATGAGATTATATGTTAGAAAACATGTTAATAATTGATCATGGTTGGGATCGGATGGTGAATATCTGGGTCTAGAGTATACAAATCAGATTTTGATCATAGTTGTGAAAGAAATTAGTTTTTAGAAACCCTAATTGAAAGATTAGTGATTATGGATCTTGAGAATTAAATTTCGACATTTGGATGGTTGGGTGATGTATCCTTAATGGAGTTTATTTGAGGTTGATTATTTTGCCTGAGAACAACTATCTTTTATGAACAATGAATCTTTAGAAGCTCCAGTTTGGATTTTTGTATTTAGACCTAAAATGTGAAAACTGTAGGCCGACAGTCGACTGGTCTACTAAGCAGTCGAATGGTACGTCTCTACTGCTGTACCTTCAGACCTTTGAAAATTGTTCGGGACAGTCGACTTAGACTTCTGTCAGTCGACTGGTCTGCTGAGAACCTTCTTAGTAAAATTTGTTCAGTTCTTTCTGGACAGTCGACATGGCCTTTGTGCAGTCGACTGGTTCACTGAGAATTCGATTGTGTGAAACTTGTTCAGTCCGGGACAGTCGACTTAGCCTGTATGCAGTCGACTGGTGACCTCTGAGGTCGACTGATATGACTTAGTTTATCTTTGTGAAATACTGGACATAGTCCTCTAGACAGTCGACTTACCACTGTATAAGTCGACTGGTACTGAAGGATCTGTGTAAACTTTAATGTTACTTCGAATGATTAGTTTTCAGATAATTCAGTCTATAATTGATCTTCAGTTCAGTATTTAATTTTGAGATATTCAGTTCAATATTTGGTTTTAAGATGTTCAGTTGAGCCACTTTTGTTTAGTGGAATTTGTTTAGACCCTTTGAGTTTCAGTCCCTAGAGGTAGGTGACCCTAGTATACCGGTGTTGAGCTATTTGTTAAGTTATTTTGTTGAGGCCCGTTGAGGCATATTCAGTTATTCAGTTTTGAGTTATCCCGGTAGGGTACACCGACTCTAGGAGATTTTGTTGAGTAATTAAATAACCCACAAATAATAAGGACAGGCACTAGTGGCGATATGATGAACGGGAACATGAGTTATGCACCTCAATACGGCTTTAGATGAGAGATTTGATCTCCTGAATTATCCAAGTAACTTTCTTGAGATGCGGGATTTATCTCCGGAATTATCCAGGTAAATTACCTGAGATGAGAGATATATCTCCGGAATTATCCAAGTGGTGCTTGAGATGCGGGATTGAACTCCGGAATTATCGAAGTCGAGGCGACACACATGGGGTATTCATGTGATGATGCGTCAATGTTTAGATGAGGGATGATCTCCGGAATTATCCAGGTAAATTGCCTGAGATGAGGGATCCATCTCCGGAATTATCAAGCATGGGCAAATTCTCACAGTTTATCTTTATCTCGTAGTAGTCATCGCTTTAAGATTAGTCGCATAGTGGGGATTGAACCCATATGAAGTGGAGACGTTAAGGGCTTGCACCGAACCTATGTAGAATGGGATGCATAGACTTCAACAAGTATGCATTAGAAAGTCCGCATATAGAAATTGTGTTTTCTTGACTTGGTTTTATGCATGTGTTTTCCAGTTTTTCTACACTTGACCTTTAGACTAGATGCACTTGTTGTTTTCATTCTATGACGTTTTCATGCTTTACATCTTTGCTATTCCTTATTCATTTATCATTGTGGTTAATACATGTTGATGACTTAATGTTTTATGATTAAATTATATTGATTGTTTTAATGTCACTCACACCATTTATGGCTAACCCCTTTAGTTTTGGGGGTTAGGGATCATCTCTAGCCTCACCTGTTGCAGGTTATTGCTTAGAGTTTGGAGGTTTGGATACTTGAGGCATATTTGAGATAAATTGATTTATAAGAGTTTGTGTAAATTTGTAAAAGCAGTTTTGAGATAATTTGAGTTGTAAATGACAGTAAATATTGTTTGAGTTGTTTTGAATTCCGCTGTGATTTGTAAAAGTTTGTTGTAATAAAAGTTGAAAATTTTAGTGGTGTTGGCTGTGAATATTGTTACATTGAAGTGGATGCTGGGATTGTGCCACGTATTTTCTAAGTTATCGTATTAGAAATTCGGGGCGCTACATCATCACATGAATACCCCATGTGCGTCGCCTCGACTTTGATAATTCCGGAGATCAATCCCACATCGCAAGCAAACCACTTGGATAATTCCAGAGATATATCTCACATCGCAGGTAATTTACCTGGATAATTCCGGAGATAAATCCCACATCTCAAGTAAGTTACTTGGATAATTCCGGAGATTAAATCCCATATCTAAAGCCATACTGAGGTGCATAACTCATGTTCCCGTTCATCATATCACCACTAGTGCATGTCCTTATTATTTGTGGGTTATTTAATTACTCAACAAATCTCCTAGAGTTGTGTACCCTACCGACCTAAAATCAAAACTGAATAACTGAAATGCCTCAATGGGCCTTAACAAAATAACTCAACACCGGCATACTAGGGTCACACACCTCTAGAGACTCAACTCAAATGTCTAAACCAAAGTCCCACTAAACAAAGTGGCTCAACTGAATATCTTAAAATCAAATGCTTAACTGAAGACAAAATATAGGCCAAAATATCTGAAGATTAATCATTCAAAAGAACACTCAAGTTACCAAAAATCTATCAGTACCAGTCGACTCATACTGTGGTAAGTCGACTGTCCAGAGGTCAATATCCAAAATATTATAAAAATAAACTAAGTCATATGAGTCGACTTAAGAAGGCTTCGGTCGACTGTCCAGACAAGAAACTGACATAATTTTACAAAGTAAGTTCTAAGTATACCAGTCGACTGACAAAGGTCTCATTCGGCTGTCCAAATCGGATTTCAAAAGGCTAATGATGCATCAGTAGGGTCGTACCAGTCAACTGACAACTAGACCAGTCGGCTGTCGGCCTACAGTTTTCATAACTTAGGTCTGAATACAAAATCAAACTGGAGTTTTCTAAAGATTCATTGTTTATGATAAATAGTTCATATTCAGGCAAAATGACAAATCTCAAATAATCTTCATTATGGATATATTACTCAAAACATCAAATGTCAAAACTCAAGCTCTCAAGTTCTAGATTACTAATTCTTTCATTAGGGTTTCTCAATAATAAATTTCTTTCACAACTCTCAATAAAATTTGATTTACAATATATAAGATTCAGATGTTCAACATCTGATCATAACCATACACAAATCTTAATCATGCCTTTAGCAATACGATTTTATAAACAAAGATCTACTAATCATTCGTAGATTTCACAACATGGTACAAATAACAATCATTATTCACATGAATCATACCACAATTTCAAGATCTATATCATTCACAACATCAAGTCAAACAACATTGCCACCCGCATACATAGATCAACAACAAGACAAATTTATATCATTCACAAAACAAAACAAAACACACAATGTCACTCACATTTGAATTGAGAAGATTCAACGAAAAGCTTTCCTTTTTGCTAGATCCAAAAACTTCTTCTTCCTCCACCAAAACAAATCTCCAAAATTCGATATTTTTGTGCAGCAATGACGGCAGAAAAATCCTTTTAAATACCTGGGATAAAGAGTTTAGGGTTTTACCCCACTTTTGCAAAATAATCCTTCCTAAAAGACAACTTCACATATATAGGTATAGTCTTGGAAATTCGAACAAAATTCATTTAAATTAGGATTTAAAGGAAAAATAAAATTCTAAATCTCTACCAATACTGTTCAAAATGTCCAGAAATTACATTTTGCACTTTAACCCTTAAAAATGTCAAATTTGCAAAAAGGTCCTCCTTTTCAAAAATTGCAAATAGTTCCAATTAATTTCAGAAAAATCTGGAAAAATACTAAATAAATCCCAAATATTAAATGATGATTTTTCATAAAGAAAACTAAATTTCCAAACTTCTCAAAAAGTATTTGCACGTGTTTTGTACGTGTAACAAGATAAATTTTCTGAAAATATTTATTAAATCCTCAAAATTCATTTAAATTCATTTTCAAATATTTAAAATAATATTTAAAAATACGGGGTTCTACATCACTCCCTCCTTAGAAGAGTTCTGTCCTCAGAACTACTACTAATGAGTCCAAACCACATACCAACAAAGGAAACAATATCTCATAAATAGAACATAGTCCAAACAATTGCATATGACAACATAATCAAAATAGAAGAATTATAACTCAATTAATGGTACAATCATTCAAAAGAATTACAATCACACAAAAGAAATATAATCATACAAAAAGCTCAGGGAAGTCCTTCTGCATGCGATCCTCAGGCTCCCAAGTAGCCTCCTCGAACTGCTGATTCCTCCACAACACCTTGACCATAGGTATCACCTTGCTCCTGAGAACTTTCTCTCTACGGTCAACGATCTCAACAGGCTGTTCCTTGTAACTCAAGTTCACCTGTAATCCTTCAGGAATCTCTACCAACTGATGATTCTGATCTGGCACATACTTCCTCAACAATGACACATGGAATACATCATGCACCTATGCCAACTCCTCTGGAAGCTTCAATCTATATGCTGTCTTGCCAATCCGCTCCACGATCCTGTATGGCCCAATATACCCTGGCGCCAACTTGCCTCCCTTACCAAACCTGATCACTCCCTTGGTCGGAGAAACCTTGAGAAAAACTGCATCCCCAACCTCAAACTCCAAGTCTCTTCGTCGAGTATCAGCATAACTCTTCTACCGACTCTGAGCCTCGACCAATCTCTTGCGAATCAGCTCAATCTGCTCTGATGTCTGCTGTACGATCTCAGGACCATACATCTGCCTCTCGCCAATCTCGTACCAACAAACAGGTGTCCTGCACCTCCGTCCGTACAGAGCCTCATACGGTGCCATCCCGATACTCGCATGGTAACTGTTGTTATAAGCAAACTCAACCAATGCCAAGTATCTCTCCCAACTACCACCGAAATCCATAACACAAGCCCTCAACATATCTTCCAGCACTCGATTCACCCTCTCAGTCTGACCATCGGTCTGTGGATGAAAAGCGGTACTGAAATCAGTTCTGGTGCCTAAAGCTGCTTGTAGGCTCTTCCAAAACCTTGAAGTGAACCCTGCATCTCTGTCGGATACATAAGATGTACAGTATCTCCGAATGAGTTAGGCAAGAGAACCCCTCCAAGAACCATTTGAATGTATGCTCTTGTGTAGCACTGTACATCGTGGTCAGTTGATGCATCGTTCAACCTCCCTTCAAAATTTTCCTTCAACCAAGATAGTCGGATTGATTGCCCAACAAAAATATTCCTATCTTCCGTGGCCTCCTCATCAAACTCCGTACCGAGGAGTTCATTACACATCTCTAACTTATCAAAGTTCATATTACCAGTCGCGGCCATCCCTTCTATTGGAGGACCGGAGATCATCGTTATATCCTGTAGCGTCACCGTCATCTCTCCGACCGGTAGAGGGAAGGTGTGCGACTCTGGCCTCCATCGCTCCACGAATGCTGTAAGAAGTGCTCGGTCGAGTTTGACCTAACCCATCATGCTGATTTCGTAGAAACCGACCGGAACTAGGTACTCGACGATACATGGGTGCACCGTCATGGTCTCGTGGGTGAGAAAATTATACATCCGCGTCGTCCCACCCCACACTGCCTCAGATCTGTGACGGTCTTGCAAAGTGAGTTCACCGTCATATATAGGTCCTGAACCCCGTCGTGCTGCACTCGATGAGGATGCACCAACCTATACCAACACATTGTAAAATTATTATTAGTGCACTAACAATACTACTATATACAAAATTCACAATAAAAATTAATAGTTCTCTTACTTCTGTGGAACGTTCGCCCCGGCCACTAATAGATGACCTTCCGGTTTTCCTCGTTCTAACCATTTCTCTGTAAGAAAGTTCGCATATATAAAACAATTTGTTCACAAAAAAAAGGCATATATATTGATACGAAACAAAATACGTGAGACAACCGCAAATACAGCTTTCAAAAAATACCAAACTTTGCGAATGGGTCTAAATTGCCGTACACAAGCTACCGCAACTTGTAGAAGCGAGTTTGGACCAACGTTCTTCAAGATACGGCCGTGTATCGCTTTCACTCTTGAAAAGAGAGCGAAATGCGATCCACGGGCGCATATATCTAACCGTGGGTGAGAACTCCCAACCACAAGTTGTTTTGGCTTGTGAGTGGTGAAAACGGTCTACCCGCAAAATTTCATAATTTTTGAGTCATTTCTCTATTGTAAACTCGTTAAATACATAACAAAATTCATGAGAAAACCAAAAAATCGGCTGTAAAAAATAAAATTAAACTTTACGATTGGGTCAGGCTCCCCGCACACAAGGCAACGCAATTTGTACAAGCGGGTTCCGACCGACGGTTTAAAAGATACGGCCGTGTATCGCTTTCACTCTTGAAAAAGAGCGAAAAGTGATACATTGACGTATCTCGCAAACCGTGGGTCGGAACTCGCAACTACAAGTTGCGTTGGGTTGTGAATGGTTAGCCCGACCTACTCCCATAGTTATGTATTTTTTGGAATTCGTTTGAGCAGTTTTCTAGTGAGTTCGTACT